>WYDI02028051.1:0-40419 GCA_009867235.2 Psittacus erithacus
CCACCCACCCCCACCGCCGCCGCCGCCGCCGCCGCCGCCTCAGGGCCCTCGGCGGAGCCAGCGCTGCCGGTACACCGCGACCGACCGGCGGATCACGGCCGGGACCCCCGCGGCGCGCCCGGCACCGCGCTCCCTACGGGGAGGGGGCGGCTCCCGCCTCGCCTCGCTGCCGCCTCCTCCTCCTCCCCGTCCGCCCGTGCCCATTCAGGAGGTGCCGGGCAGCGCCGCCGCTGCCATTGTTTCCCTCAGCCGCGGGACACCCCCCCCCCTCTCACGTTCACCCCCCCTCAGGCCCCGCCGCTCGGCGGGAGCGCGCACCGCGTCGCCACCGGGCATAAAGGGCGCGTGTCCGCGGTCCCGGACCCGGCGGCGCGGGGCGGGGCGGCCTCACCTGCCGCTGGGCCCGGGGCAGGTGCCGCCGCACCGGGGCTGGGCAGGAGGAGAGGCAGCGAGAGCGGGCCGGAGCGGCGGCGCGGGTAGGGCACGGACAGGGGAGATGGGCGCCGGGAGGAGGGCGAGGCGAGACAAGGGAAGGCCCGGCCCGGCTGCACCGGGCCGTGGTTTACAATGGAGCCGGCCGAGCTCCCCCCTGTGTGCGGCCGCGGGGCTGAACGTGGTCCCTAAGCACGTCTGTCAATCTGTATTAATCCCCTAAAGCGCAATAGATGCCAGAAGTGAACACTGGGAAAGGGACGGGAAGCGGGGTGAGGGGTGGCCACAGCTCTCCTTGCTTATTTTCATTATCGCGTTATTAATGCGTAACAGCTTCTAAAACTCTGCTTTGCGTTCAGATGTTCATTCAAAGGAAGAGGCTGCCTCCCCTCCAGCTTGCTCAGGACTTGCCGGAAGGCAGTGACGTGCCAAACGCTGCCTTTTGCGGAGCAGGAGGACAAGAGAAACAAGCACCGAACCTGAGAGCTCGTCGCTGCTGCAGGACCCCACAGCAGCTTTTGGTAGCGCAGCCCAGTCTCTGTTCCGTGACACCCACAGCGCTGCCAGCCTCAGACTTCGAGTTACTGCACCAAGGACTACGGGAGAGTTTTGTTATTATAACATCTTGTTTACCCAATAGAAAGCAAACCAGACACGAGTATTTTAACTGCAATTGGAGAAAGCAAGATGAGGATTATTGGTTTAATTAAATTCACTGTAACGTGCCCATTCTTAAGTTACTGCTTGAGCTTATGCGAAGTTCTGCTGCCATTCACCCCAGACAGTAAAAAGTTGATTTAGATAATACCATGACTAAAATTATCAAGCACTGTTGTCCTTGTTCTCACAGTATCAGAGAGCCCTATGTGCACATGTAGTAATAAAACAGGAATAGCATATAGCAACATATGCAATGCTCTCTGAATTCAGAACACTTCATACACCAACTTTCAGCACGGCAAAATAAGCAACTGATCTCATTTGCTCTACATTAACAGCCAGGATATGCCATAGATGACGTGCAAAGAAACGATTCATTCCCAGTGCAGCAGGGCACGTACCCTCCTGTAGAGACAGAGGTGAGCAGCAAGCAATTGGACTAAGGCCACAGAGTCGCTGTCACAGTGGCGACGCCTCCCAGCCCTGTCCTGAGTTAGTTTTTCTCACCAGCTTCACCATGTTGCTGTGGAAGTTGGACACTTCAGTCCCCTTGCATATGTGTAGTCACAGTGCTGCATTTTATTTCATTCACCCATAGTTTTCTTGACAGAAAGATTCAGGTAATATAAATGAGTAATTAATCAGGGTCAGGTGAGATGGTGACAGTTGCCTGGCAATGCTTGATAAAATAACCATGGAATCATGGTTGGAGCTACATGCCTGGAAGCGCCAGAACACAGACTCCTCTGGGTGCCTTCGGAAGGGAAGCAGTGGCTGTGCTGTGTGCAGGGAGCCTCGCAGCTACAGCCAGCCCCAGAACACAACCACACAGATCAGATGAGATGTGAGTGTGAGGAGCACCATCGTGGAGATGAAAAGCCACATTCCATTAAATAAGCACTGCACCTGGATCCAGTTTAGAAGACGACAACCCAAGTATTTAAACACTGTCTTTCAAAAAGAATACAAACATAAAGCTCAAAGACTATCCTTGTAACTGTGGTAGAATATAATGCCTTTAGTTTCACTTTTCCACACACTACCCATTTAAGGCACTTCAGTTACAGAACTACCACAATATTAATCAATCAGCAGCATAAAATCCTGCACAGCATCTTGGGCAATCTGAAAAATTAACAGTCTGTGCACTGTGATCTTTTTATGTACTGCCACAAACAGATGCAAGAAGTGCACTGACATGATGGAAGTGCAGCTCCACACCTCACCTGGGTAGTGATTTTCCAGGCTGTCAAATGAAGAGACTCACAGGTGTGAGAGCAAGGTGCTAAGAAGAGATCAACAAGCCCCAAAATGAGCAGCCGCGATGCCTCACTCTGCCCTGCTGCACACCCTCTGCTCCCCTGACCTCCCCAAGGCACTGGCATCAGTCACTACAACCTGTGAGACAAACCACATCAGACATTTACATCTATCCCATCCTCCTCGCTGTCTCCACACAAAATCCGTGTGCCCAGACACAGACACACATGGAAGGAGGAGCCAGAGTCTAAAGCAGCAGAACCTGAGTTATGGCAATAGGCCAATGTCATGGTGCTCTGCAGTTCTCCAAGCATGTATTTCCTGATTGTTCCTTCTTATTCTGATGCCTAATTTTCCTGAGGGTTCATTTGGCACCACTCATGCCCCATCCCTGGCAGTGTTCAAGGCCAAGTTGGATGGGACTTGGAGCAACCTGCTCTAGTAGAAGGTGTCCCTGCGCATGGCAGGGGGCTGGAACTAGATGAGCTTTAAGGTCCTTTACAACCCAAACCATTCGATGGTTTCCACCATATGCAGCCCCTCTGCTAAACAGTACTGGAGAGAAAGGCAGAGGTTAACAGAAGATTCCGGTTTGCCTGTGGCCCAAGTACAACATGAATGTGATTTTCAAAGATCTCAAATCCTATGCTCTTGAGCAACCCTGTAAAACCCAGTTCAAGCAGGAAGCTGCCCAGATGTTATGAACTTTAAGAAGCCAGAGCAAAAGGCAGCAGGGTAGCAGGAGACCTCACCCTCCTGTCCTACCCCACCATAAAAAGCTGGTGAGGATTTCTCCCTGCACTATGTCAGACTTTCAGGACCAGCTTTTGAACATGAACAGTGTAATGCAGACTGCTGGCAGAACAGGAGGCACCCCATGCAGGGGAAGCTTTGATTCAGGTGGGTGAGGGACTCGCCCTCCCTCCTCCTTCCTTCCTCCCCTGGTCCAGATGTGCAATTCAGAACTGATTGTATGCTGCAGGAAGTAATGCTGAGCCTGTAAACAGCATTTCATTCTTACTGAGGCTGAAGCAATTCCTGAAGAAGAAACAGAGCTGGAATCATCAACTGTCACATACTGAATTTCTTCTTCCCTGCCTGTCACACCTGGCAAGCCTTAGAGCTTTGTCAGAAAAACATCAAACCCCTTCCCAAGACAGTTGTTCATTATGAACCCCACCAGTTGCAGAAAGGCTCCCACAACACTCCTGTCTCTTTGTGTCCCCCTTCCAGCGTGCTGTCTAAGAGGAGCTGAAAATCAGTGCTGCTATCTAATCTATACTTTCTCTGTGCCCTGATGGATGATGTGGAAGTTCAAAGCTGTCAGTGACCTCTCCGGGCAAGACGAATTTCCAGCATGCCTGACCAAGCTATAGAAGGAAGGAGGTAAGGAGGGTCTGAGAGCAGATTTCCAGGCTTCTCCATTCCTTGATATGCCTCTTGCTCCACTGGTCAATCCCCTCCACCTCAAAAAAGCCTCAACTCTCCCCTGTAACTCCTTCACAAGGCTAAAAACCTCATTCAAGTCAGAAAGCTCCAGTAGGTTAGTAGCCTCTGAGGCTTCCATGGCCCAACACAACATTCAAATTGTGCTACTAATAGGCTCTGATCCCCCACTTAAGACCCCATCTATTTCTCCATTTCCCTTCACCTTCCTCCCAACATTTCAACTTTAAATTGTAAATCTTTGTTTAAATTGTGCATTTGTCTTAGTAGGTTTCCACAGCCAAACACCTCATTATTGGTGGCTTCTGAACAGGAGGAAATAAAAGCTTATATTTGTGCCTTGGCCAAGACAAATGCTTTGCGGACAGAAGGCTCTGTGTTCTCTCATTTCCTTGGCAGGACTAACAACCTTGGCCACTTCAGGGGAGCCTACTGCATTAGCAGGGGGGAAGGGAAAAAAAGAACAAGCAAAAACCAAGGAAATCCAACCAGCAACAACAACAAAAGGCTCCAGAATGGTCTGGTGTGGTTGCAGTGAGACAGAGCACAGGTTAGAACAAAACCTGGAGACAGCAAAAGGATCAGGATATGTTAGAGTGGAAAGCTGGGTGAAGGGAAGAGGGACTGATCTGCTAACGACAGCTTCTGAGAGAGCACAGCCAACTGCAGCAGCAGAGCTGTTTGGCTCCTGATACGCTTCAAGCTGAAACTCCCAGTGCTTTATCACCATCAGGATCCCAGTGCCCCTTCTGCACCCCTGCATCCTGTGCCCCATTGAGTCAGAAGCATGAGTATGAAATAGAGCAGATAGATCATAGACTACCAAGGTGAAAGGGGCCTCAAGGATCATCTGGTACAACCTTCCTTAGCAAAGCATGACCTAGACTAGATGTCCCAGCACCCTGTCCAGCTGAATTTTCAATGTCCCACCACCATAGATGGTGTTCACTCCCTTGGTTGAAGGTTCCTGCATTTCTGTACAGAGCTCTGGAGTTGTGCAGTGAGCCCCACACATCCTGTGCACCCCATTTACTGCTCAAGCATCAATCCTTGGTCTAACACGTCCCTGGAAAAACTCAGACCTGCCCTGGATTCATTATAGATTCACTCACAGCAGTAAATCTAGTGACCAGATGAGAGTGGACACCTCTGCTATGTGCACTGGACTAACAAACTGCAGAGATGCAGAAGATGCTTCTGGATACCCTACAGTCCAAACCTAGTTACTGCTTTGGCCAAGCTGGTGGGCATCAAAAAATCCTGGATGAAGACAGAGTCAAAAGAGGACTCTGCTAACAGGTAAAAATGCAGATTTTGTTTAGCATTCCCATCTCTCATATTATGCTGTTCTCTGTTTGGGGTGGGCTGCAGGAGAATGGAAGAAAGTTAAGTCCTGTTTATTGCTGATGGAGTTCTTACGAGTCATGTTCTAATACATGATTTAATTTCTTTAGGAAACATTAAGATCCTTATGCATGGAAGCACCTTCTGCTTTATGCTCTTGCTTCAAGTATAGGGTATGCTCCAGTAGTGAACAGAGGTGATGAAAATGGTTTGGGTTAGTGCAGACAGAGCAGCAGCATGATGTGGCCACACAGGTTTTGCCATCCCAAGTGCTGCTTGGTCAGTCTTCACAAATAAATTGAATCTTAGAGAAATACATAAAGGTAAATTCATCTTGGCCAGCAAAAGGGTTCTCTAAAAGGAATGCTTATGAAAACACGCACTTCCAATGAACCTAAACATCTTTAAGCTATTTTCCTGAAGCACTGACAGCTTGGTGAGCTCTTAGTTGGCTTGCAGTTCACCTCTGCACCAGCCCACAGCATCACCAAAGTTGAGCTCTCACCTCTTTTAGCCCCATCTAATTATGCAAGTTAAACAGCGAGAACAAGAGTTTTGCTGAATATGCAACGGTCTCGGCAGCATATTTTGATAAGGGAGACAGAAGGAAAAGGCTATTTTGGTTAAAGTTCAAGCATTTCTACGAGGCTTGGCTGATGTGGAAGAGACAGAGCCCCCTGTGGTGTATCTGAAGTCAAATCCATTGTCCTCGTGTGTCTTGGCTATGCTCACATCTACCTGAACAGAGATGTATACATCTTGGCGGTTCTTCTACCCATTTTCCTTCAGACTGTAGTTCATTAACTACAAGAAACACAGTTTCATTAATGTGCATCAACCACTGACTTTCCCATTACTACTGCTGTCTCCAATCAAAGAATCATTTATGGAAAACAAGGGCAGAGGGAACAACACGCTTTGGCAGCTTTAAGATTATCTGCCTAAAGCTTTGTACCCTCTGTCTTATATTTTTATGTTAAAGTATCACAAGCTATTACCATATTTTTCATTATTATTTGTGGCACTAAATGCTGCAGCACACAGTGCCAGATGGCTAATATTCAGAGTAAAAATAATGCAAGGCCAAGCTTAGAAAGGCTCAATGAGAACGTAACAGCATGTCTTCAGCCTACTTTCCTACTGCATGCAGTTAAAATATTAGCAGACTTAAAATCTGGGTTTCCAATTTAGAATACTAACATACTATAGAATTATATACATGCATATATACATATGTTTAAATATGTACATATAAAAAAGTTAATTTCTTTATATTTATTTGCATGTTTCAAGGGGCTTCACATAATACATGGGCACCTCTTCTTTCACTCTTTAGAAGGTTATTTTGGCCAGTAGAGAAAACCATATAATTTCAAAATGCATTAAGACCTTCAGCAAACCCCTTTTTCCAGAGCCTGTTATTGGTACAAAATATATATTCTTTTAAATATATAAACAGCTTGAGTCCTAAACTTAACCAGATGGAAACGTGCCTACAAAGAGTTGGAGCTAATTCAGAAGAGACTGACAGCCAACAGATGAGCCAATTTAGACCATCCTATGCCAAAAATGGTCAATCATGTTATCTTATGTGTGACTCTAATCTGGCAGATGCCAACTCCATCCAAACAACTTCAAGCATCTTTTTGGAAGACAGGATTATTTTACACACACTTAAAAAAAATCATAATAATGCTTGATTTTGCTGGAAACATTCCATTGAGTTTCAGCATTTTTCACTAGAGAGTTTTATTAATTTATTTTAAGGATAAGTCTTTGGGGGTTTTTAATAGCCTGACAGAATAGCTGCTTCCCCATCCAACAAAGGCTGATTAAAACCATACTAAACTGCGGTTCAAGTGACAGTCCCCCATTTACTTAAATCTTAATAAAAGGAAAGCTTTACACCTGTGCAAACCAATTTAGTTTCTTTCTTTAGGCAAAATGTTCCCTTTCAGAAATGCAAAGAAACATGAGGGTAAGCGCAGGTGAAATGTACTTCCTGCGCCTCTCACCATCACCACCCAAACTAGGGCTAACTTAAAATTAAAGAACATTTTCTACAGTGAGTGATTACAGTAAGTTCTTTTCTTATATAATTTGTAATTCATCATCTCTCAGTGAATTTTATAGTGGTTTTTTTACCTTCCAGAAGACATGTTGACAGATGCGTCGTTCATCTGCCTCAGATAGTGGCAGATGACCTCCTCCTCTGTCTCACTGTATCCTCTACATTCCCCTTCTAGGAAATACAGCACTTCTATGCCTACATTTTCTTCCTTCTTGCCCCTAATTTGAATGAAAATAGCTAAAAAAGGAAAAAAACCACACTAAGTTATTAGTCCACTCTGGCAGTACAGGACCATTCAATTCATTCTCTAGTGCATCACATAACCTGTATTTAAGCCCTGTCTCTCCTGTCAGTTTAGTCTCTGTTTAAACTCAGCCTGAATTTTAGCTTTACACTAAAGCCCTAGGAGGTCTCAGGTGATGAGATTTCTCTATCTGTTCAATTGAAAGCTGCAGAAACCAGTGTAAACACATTGCAGATCATCATCCTTCACAGGACACCTGGAAAGGCCACTTTTAAAGAGATAAACATCTTCAAATCTATTGTTTCCAGAGGAAATCAGGTAAAGCTTCTCTTCCAAAGAGGAACACAGCAGTCCTGCCAGATAGCCTGCAGTCTGGGTGTCTTGGCAATCCCATGCAAAGATGTGATTTCATTTTCCATTTGTATAGTAATTGCATTGCCTGCATGAAGTCACAGAACCTCATGTGGCACAGGGGAGTCAGGCCATTATCTATGGGGCATACTGCAAGGTCTCAATTCCCAATCTTTTTAGAGTATCTTTTGTGATGATTTCCCCAAGATTTTGAGATCTACAGACATTAATCTAAACTGGAGTCTAGACATTTGGAAGGCTTTAGAGATCTTTATTATAGGAGAAATATGTATTCTCAGTTCTGTGATCATTTTCTTACATTGTTCCTGCTTCTCTTCCAAAGGACAGTGTCAAGATGTGTATGACCGATGAGCCTGACCACAGATGTTGACTTTGCACTGGAGGCAGTTCTGGCGCAAAGGGTCAGTCACATTGAAGAAAGTCACAGATGTATTTCCCATGCATAGAACATTCAGTTTTCAGCTGATTAAACGCCGGGGTTGAGGTAACCACACCATGCTCACACCAAACCTTTCTCTAGTTATAGTTTGTATGCTATTGTTAAATCATAGAATCATAGAAAAGTTAAATCATCCAGTTCCAACCCCCCTACCATGGGCAGGGCCACCTCACTCTAGACCATGCTGCCCAAGGCTCTGTTCAATGTGGCCTTGAACACTGCCAGGGATGGAGCATTACTTCTTTTGGTAACCTGTTCCAGTGCCTCACCATCCTCACAAGGAAGAACTTCTTCCTAGTATCTCATCTCAATTTCCCCTCTGTCAGTTTACTGTTTGTTATATTGTTCTTGTACCTTGCCAGCACATTGGACTCCACTCTAGTGGACTTCTAAGACATTTCAGCTAATCCTTAGAGTAGTATTTTTGACACTTTCCAAACCCAGCCACCACATCAAACAGTATCATATACTGCAGACTGATCCACAAAGATCACTTCCCAGTCTGCACAGGGGAGCACCTTCAAGGTGGCACACAGGTAGGATCAGAGATGTCCTGCTCTAACCTGACCCAAGATTGGTGAGAAGGTATGGGACCCTTGGAAAGAACCACAAAAGGCTCAGTAATGAGCACTTTAGGACAGGTGTGTATTAAACCAAGTAGATGTTGCCTACAAAATATACCACAGAAAAAACTTTGTTCCACTGCAGGAAACCATATAGTTCAGCCTCAGAGCATAATAAACTAATCTAGGAAGCAATCTTTTCTTGTAGAAAGACACAGCTCTCCTACCTGATGGGTCACACATACACATCTTGCACATTCAAGGCCTTCTACACATCAGTGACACACGTGTGCCTCTGAGCAGATGGCTCTTCTAACACTGCCCATTTCATTTTACATTGTCACCGAGTTGCTTTGAACCACAAAGCCATTAGCCTGTGCTCACTTCCCATGCAGACAGCGCTGGGCATGTCACAGCACGCCACAGCAAGGACTCCAGGAGGTTCCTCTCATCTCCTCTTCTGTTCCCCACAAAGTTCATAGGCTAACTATTTTCACTTCGTTATCTCCTGCAGTCAGAGAGAAATAATCTGTTGAGTAACTTCTTCTTCATCTGGCTCAAGTGTTAGGAATGTTGCATGGTCATTCCTATAGAAATTCACCTGAATGACAACATGGGTCCTCGAGGAAGACTTTTGGCTCCCACTCTGGAACACAACCACTCCATTTCCATGAAATATCACTTGCATCTCACTCCAGTCAACAGGAATAAAAGCAACCGTCTTCAAGAAATGTCATGAACAGCTTCCAGATTGTCATAGCTTTCCAGCATTTTCTAGTTGATTGTTAGTACAAGATTCCTGTAAGTCACCAGCCAGCAATGCAGCTTCTTGCTCTGCTCATCGTGTTCCGACTGATGACGTGAGCTGTCAGACTGCAAACTCAAAGTTGTCAAATAGCTATAATTTGCAGATGTGGTAAAAGAGCTTCAAATTCCTTTGAGCAAAGAACTTAAGAAATGCATTCAGTGGAATTTAGGGCCTGTGAAAGTCAGTGCAGTTTTCTAGCTGGAGTAGGGTCTCCATAGGGTAGTTCAATGTCAGTAAAGCAGCTTTGGTCTAAGAGCGAGCCTGCCATTAGACATGAGCTTATATTCCCACTGAATGAATTACCACAGAACCTTTAACATCCAAGTCTAAAACCATAGTCATCTTAGGAGCTGCTTTTCTAGACACCTACTAGAATCACTTGGACATTTATTTGCTAGAACTTCACTACTTTCCAGTAGATTAAATAACAGCTAGAAAGTTTTGGGCCTTAAAATAAAGCAAAACCCACAACAGAAAGCACTTTTTGTCAGCTTCTGGAGCTGATCATACATTGCAAAGTAGTTTTCTGTATTCCCCTTCTGTTTTCACAAGTGTTACTTGCATTTGACTGTCAGTTACTCCTATGCTGACTAAATCGGATAATCTCAGTATCACAGTCCGCCCTTGGTTGTTTCCTGTTCCTCCTTCTACTAACTGTGGTCTCTGCGCTTATATTTAGCACATATATATGTACCCAGGGCTTGGTGGTGTGACACAATGGCCTTATCTGTGTAAATTAGGAGTTGAGAATTACTCTCTTGTGAATTACATACACATCTCCTACAAGAAGATACCAAATGTTCAAAGCACCTCACTCTGGTGCGTGTTGTACTCAAGGTGTGAGTTACCGGCTGGTGTGTGGGTAAGTACTTTCCAGATTGTGGCTAAGAGCTGCGGCATGATGGAAGCATCCAGCTAAGTGTGACAGAATTACAGCGCCTGATGTACAAACCTGTGACACAAAACGCACAAAGTCTTAGAACCACTTCTTGATCCCCAGTATTTCGTGACTTGAGAATCCAACACCCAATGGGAATTCCAGACACCAGTTTTGGTGAAGTTTGGCAATTTCAGTAGCTCAAGCACCAGCAACTGCTTTTAAAACCCACCCTGATGTTCCATGTGCTGCTAGCATGCACAGGAAGCCTCTTGTCTAGGCACAGGTAAATCTTGCCCACGCTGAGATTAGGGAGGTAACATTTCAGCGGAGTTCTACACTTGCTGAAGCAAGGTTTCTGTGGTCAGCCAGAGATCTCCACCATCAAAATCCCAGGGGATTGATAAGAAAGCATAAGGCTAATGGGACTGAATTCAGTCACTTCCCCGTGTTACAGCGACACAGCACCCAAACACCCATTTCAACAGACAGGGATGCAATCTGCAGCAGCACTAAGCAGAGCTACAGGGTTCTGGTAAACACTAATTTTCAGTGGACATGACATTCAAAATCATTCTCTCCACGCTGAGAGAGCTGTGTGCATGTACCACTCTCTGCAATACTACCTCTGACCGTTTTGGAAGCACCGCTACGCAGAGATGCTCCTGAAAATTAGATGCTTGTAGAACTCAATACAGAAGCCAGAGTGGACAAAAGCCAGCACTGAGCAAGCTGTTGTTATCCGCTCCCTCCTATTTCAGGCTACTTTCCTGCCCAAACTGTAAAAGCAGATGCTGTGGCAGAGCTCCCCAGGCAGTGTTACAAAGCAAACCCCTCCCCACAAGACAGCTGTGGCAGGAGAGGTCCGAAGGTAGCACAAGGACCTTCACTGTGCAGCATCCCACCCCACCGAGGTGACCTGGTGAGGCCCTTCAGAAGGCAGCGGTCCTCCCCAGCATGCGAGGGACAGAAGCAGTTGTTTACTCAAGTTTATAGACAGGATTTAGGGACAGTTACAGCCCAGATATGGGGAGAGGAAAGGAAGAACAGGGAACAGAACAAAGTAAGGTGATGTTTAAGGAGAAGCAATCATCTTGCATGCATAGCTGCAAGAAAAACTGCAAGCAGCCACTGTTATGCAAAGCCAGGATTAGCATTCAAAGCTCGCAGTTAAGGGATTGAATTTAGAAAACCTTCCTTCCCCTGTAACCCACGTTCATCTCTCGTGGATTTCTCTTCCTCTGACATTTATATTTAAATGCTGTAAAATACTGTCTAAAAAAGTCACTGCATTGAATGTAGGAAACAGTTTGCTCAGGCAAATGACATTTCAGGAGCATCCTTTATAGTCACTCCATGGTCTAGACAGCACACAACACTGCACATCACTCAATTCCCTCCACACCCTTCAAGATAAACTTCAGGTGTTCCATGGTGCAATTTTCCAGGTTACTGATCTTGTCAAATCCCCAGTCTCCTCTTCAATTCTCAGATATATTCTTAGTCTTTATTATTAGACCTCACAGCAGCCTTCCAGTATCTGAAGGGGGTCTACAAGGATGCTGGGGAGAGACTCTTCATTAGGGACTGTAGTGCAGGAAGGTAATGGGTTCAAACTTAAACAGAGGAAGTTTAGATTGGATAGAAGGAGAGAGCTTTTCACTGTGAGGGTGATGAGGCACTGGAATGGGTTGCCCAGGGAAGCTGTGAATGCTCCATCCGTGGCAGTGTTCAAGGCCAGGCTGGGCAGAGCCTTGGGTGCCATGGTTTAGTGTGAGGTGCCCCTGCCCATGGCAGGGGGTTGGAACTGGATGATCTTAAGGTCCTTTCCAACCCTGACTATTCTATGATTCTATGATTCTGTATTGCATATGCACTTTATGCACACACTGAAGTCTGGATTCAACTGTTAAAAAGTCTAAAGTCTGCCAAAAATCCTTCTCTTGTTAATGCTGAGGGTGTTTACACTATTACATTCTCTTGCTAATGCAGCAGTAAAGCTCACCATAATCCGGCAGTGTGCGCTTGCAGCCCAGAAACCAACCGTACCCAACACGCAGTATCCCAGGTTGGAGGCTCTTTCCTTTAGCACCTGCAGGACAGCACACAGCAATAAAATCTGGAGAGGGGCTTTGGACAAGAGCCTGTAGGAACAGGCCAAGGAGAATGGCTTTAACCTGCAAGAGGGGAGATTGAGATGAGCCCTTAGGCAGAAGCTCTTCCCTGTGAGGGTGCTGAGGCACTGGCACAGGGTGCCCAGAGAAGCTGTGGCTGCCCCATCCCTGGCAGTGCTCAAGGCCAGGTTGGACATACACATGGAGCACTCCTGCATAGCATCATTACAAGATTTAAAGGAAGATTAAATGAAGCTTTAGGAACAACTGCAGGAAGTTCATCCCACCGCACTTGAACACAGCCGGCCTGCTCCAGGACCTCCCATCCCTTTGTCCCAAACATACCATGCACCCCACAAGCAGATCCTGGTTGCTGTGGGGCAGTGACAACAGGACTGGCGGCCATCACTGCT
The DNA here is from genome assembly GCA_009867235.2 of Psittacus erithacus. NCBI lineage: Eukaryota > Metazoa > Chordata > Aves > Psittaciformes > Psittacidae > Psittacus > Psittacus erithacus. The sequence goes on from WYDI02028051.1 coordinate 13,044, forward strand.
CTGGCTTACACAGTAGAACAAAATGTAAATAAAAACAATTCCCTGCCTTCTCATTTGATAATGAGAATCCAGAGTTACAGCTGCACAAACCCAAAATGCAGGCAGTAATTACACACAATGTCATGTCATGGGCTCAAGGAAATACTTAAACCAGATCTACTTCTATTGTTCATAAGTTAAAGTTTACACTTATAAAAACAGTGTTTTAAAGTAAGAAACAGTCAAGCTTTTAACAAGGATTTGCATTCTCATCAGCAAGATGAGTGTCACAAGTGCTCTCCATGAGATTTTGCAGCTCCAAACACAGAAAATTAAGGGTATATAGAAGCTGAGTGGGAACAGAACTCAGGTGCAGTACATGAACTCACCTTTCTGATGGATCATCTGGAATTCGAATGCCTCACGCTAACCCACATCCCCATCAGCTGTTCTCTGCTTCACTCCCATCACCAAGCACTGCAAACAAATGCTTTTACTGAGAAAGCCAATTCAGAGCTTCCCTTTTGGAGGGGAAAAGCCATGATTCCATAGCTGTTATTAAAATCACTGCTATTCATATTCCACACCACTGTTTCCTCTGGAAACTGCTGCAGAGCTGGAAGAGCCATTTTGACAGGACACCCATTTCTATTCACAAAGATAAACCCTTTATTTCGTAATAATTCTCTACACACAGCTGAACAATGGCAGTCAGGGTAAGAAGTCTTCCAGCAGAATACTTACACACTGTGCTCTTAACCTGGCCTTTTTGGTTGTTCTTGAACATCATCTCACTGTACAATGTCATTTTTACATTTCCATTCTGAAAAGAAACCAGAACATAACTTAAAACCTCAGTGGTAAGAGATGTAGGTAACGCCTAATCCATGTAACAGAACTGCTGATGGAACATGAGGATCATCTCCAAGTAGCGTATTATTAATACCCATTTGTAAGGAGCAAAATGACCTCCCCACCAACCAGCGATTCAGTTTTCTAACTTGGAGGTTAGAATTTCTTGTGCTGTGTCTTCAAATCTTGTGCTTAATAAGTTTTTACATGGGAATTCAATTCTCTAAGCTCATAGTTAATACATGAGTAGACACTGCAAGAAGCAGCCCCTTTTTAACACCCATTTTTCACAAACATGTATCTTTTAACAACAGAGAATGGGAAGGGGGGAAGGAATAAATCGCTTTTCCTACTCTAAAATTGCAGACAGGTTTTTATAATGGTGGTAACGACCTGAGTTTTGAAAACCAACCAGCTAAAAGTCCAGATTATGGAGAGCTGCTGTTCGGAAAAGTGGTGCTTCAGCTTAGAGAAGAGCAGAATTACCATGCACAGAGGCCATGAAAGAGCTCCCAAATAAATCCGTGTTCTGTAAGAAACTGTACAGCTTCACAGAGATGCCACACCTACTGTCTGAAGAGTCAGAGCACTGCAGCGAGAGGTTCTCCAAAGCCATAACCTTCCCATTCAGTGTTTTAAACATCTGCTTCTAATGGTGATGCTCGAGTCGTAGTATATGAAAACAAAAACTAAAACCAAAGACAGCACAAGCTTTACATTCTAGCAGACAAGAAGTCATCAAGTATTGCTCTGAGGTGCCACTCACAAGCCGAATGTTAACACTCACCATGCTGTCTAATACCTGCAAAGTCCATCCCCAGTGATGAAATGCACCAGCTCTCACCTGAGAACTTCCCTTCACAATCAAATTTAGCATTAAAATGGCTTGGCTGCAGACACTGAGAAGAGAACACCAGCTTCTGTGCTCTCTGTTGGCAATTACTAGGATGTCCAAGCCCTACAACATGGAAACCTGATCACTGACAAAAACCCCAGCACTTCTCCATCCTTCAGACCACTGACATTACTAATACTGGTGCCAAAAGAAAGAATTGATAGGATTGCAATATTACAATTTACAGCCTTTGCACATTATCTGCTGCATACAACAGTGGAAAATACTCCATTCCACAAGCCGGCTCGTGGGGGTGGGCAGGGACAGCACATTGTTTGGTTTTTTATTATCCACAACATAGGAAAGGGAGATGCCTCCTTCTTAACAAACCTTTGCGAACCATTTCTAGCAGTTCAGAGATAACTGCACCTTTACAGTCAACCTTAGTGATGTCAGGAACTAAAAAAGGAGACAATTAGTGAAAAGAAAAGGAAGATTGTAAGCTTGAATCCTGAACTGCCACTACATGAACAAGGATTCACTTTGCTTCTGCATTCCAAGGATGAAAATAAAAGTCCTTGTATTCCATACACCTTTAAGATCATTTGTAACTGGAGATTGATGCCAGGTTGGCTTTTTTCACCCATCATTTTACCAAAGTGAGTAACTAGCAGAAAACATAGCAAAGGTTTCAGCGCCACTAAGGTACTGTTCCTGTCTTTAGTTGCAGTGTGAGGGTGTAACACAAGGAAAATAAACACTATTTGCAACTACATTTCCAGAAGCACCAGATTCAGTGCTTTGCTGGTGCCCACACTGAGAAAATCCTGCAGCTTATTTACAAATGTAACTCCATCCATGTAACCATGCTGGTGTAATTCCCCAGGGAGAAAAAGTTATTTTCCAACACAGAGAAAGATCTTTATTTTTAAATTCAACATGAAGAATTATACCAGAATAACCAGTGACAAATAGATAGGGGTAATCTCCCTGAAGAGCTAAGGCCTAGAAATACAGCCTGTTGTGGTGGGCTGAGGTTGCTCTTGGCTGGATTTCAGGTGCCCATCAAGCCTCTCCATCAGTGCCCTCCTCAGCTGGACATGGGAGAGAAAATGTAACAAAAGGCTCCTGGGTTGAGATCAGGACAGGGAGATCACTCACCCATTACTGTCACGGCAGAGGGACTCTGTTTTGGGAAATCAGTTTAATTTATTGCCAATCAGAGCAGGACAATAAGAAATAAACCCAAATCTTAAAACACCTTTCCCCCACCCCTCCCTGCCTCCAGGGCTCCACCTCACTCCCAGTTGCTCTACCTCCTCCTCGAGCGGCACAGGGGGACAGGGAATGGGAGCTGAGGTCAGTTCCTCACACATCGTCTCTGCTGCTCCTTCCTCCTCACACTCTTCCCCTGCCTCCAGCACGGGGTCTTTCCCATGGGATACAGTTCAGGAACTTCTCCAATGCGAGTCCTTCCTCACAAGCTGCAGTTCTTCACGAGCTGCTCCAGTGTGGGTCCCTTCCTCAGCATGCATCCTTCAGGATCACATGGCTCCAGTGTGAATCCTCTGTGGGGTCACAAGTCCTGCAGCAAACCCGCTCCAGCACAGACTTCCCATGGGGACACAGCCTCCTTCAGGCATCCCCCTGCTCCAGGTTGGGGTCCTCCATGGGCCGCAGGAGGATATCTGCTCCAGTGTGCACCTCCATGGGCTACACCACAGCCTGCCAGGGAATCACTGCTCCGGTGCCTGGAGCACCTCCTGCACTGAGGTCCACAGGGCTCTTTTGCTCACATATTCTCACTCCCTCTCTTGCTGCCACTGTTGCACAAGTTCCGCTCCCCCTTCCTAAATGCGTTAACCCAGAGCTGCTACCACTGTTCCCAATGGGCTCAGCCATGACCAGTGAGTCCACCTTGGAGCCCTCTGGCACTGGCTCCATTAGACCAGGGGAAGCTTCTGGCAGCTTCTCATAGAAGCCACCCCTATAGGCCCCCAGCTACCAAAACCTTGCCACAGAAACCCAATACATCTGCAGTGTCCTGCAAATCACAAAGACTGAGGTTTTTTGCCACTGAAGAGGTTTTGACTATTGACATGAGGAGAACATTACAGCAATGCCTTTACCATTATCCAGGTCATTTTCTCATACATTAATGACATAATAGAAATTTATGGAAGTCTTTATTGAATCTTAATTGTGCCCCAGGACCATGACTGAAATAGAAAAAGGGACTGAATTCTGCTTTGACTACTACAACAGATGCTGAGGATATAGAATCTTTGATTTCAGATTCCTTAATTTAAGGGCAACTTCCAATTCTTCATATTCACACACATGTGGTGGCTTTCTGTAAAGTCACCCAATATTCTGTCAATTCCAGATTCCTGCCAACTCTGTTAGTTCTCTTTTAGAGTAATACCAATGCATGGTCTGATAGCCTTGTACGAAAGGTGTTTTTGGAGGGTGAGATGGCAAATTCCAGTATTTATTGCTACTAGAAGCCTCTGATATTTTATGGAGGCTTTTCTTATTCTTTACAAGGAAGAACGTTTGAAACCAAAATACCACTGAAGAATTTATACTGCATCTTCCTCTCTAGCAAATGAGTTCAAATTAGCTCAATTAAAATTGTGACATTTATCAACCATTAATGATGAGAAATAATGTAAATTGAGGACAAATCTGTTTACAGTTTAATAATCCACCTCAAGCATCTGCCAGGAGAATTTACCAATGCCTAAAACCTGCCACAAATTACACTCTTAGGTGAGAAGTCTGAAGTTCTCGAAGCAGCTCACCTCCTGCAGATGCCACTGAATATTAGAGATTCCTAACGATGAAAAAATAGAACTCCTTTGGTTGAAATTATGTCCCTCTGAGAAACTGTAAAAACCCAGAAACTGCAAAACCCAGGAAGTTTTTGAACGTTGACTTAAAAACGAGAGCTTCACTGTCATCTTGTGCATCCTTAACCTCTCAGACAAGACTAATCCGAGATCACACTTAGCACGAACAGTTTCCACAGCCTTTCACACTATTGGTGATCTCTTCTTCTAGTTTCTTCCTTTCCTCCTCTTTGGACATACGATTATTTCTCTCTTCCCAGTTTGGATGGTTATGACTATTGAGTACTTTGCTGCTCTGTGTGTGCCACATTTCATGGTAGAGATTGTTAGGATTTGCAAGGAGGTCTGTGTGTCTACCACGTTCCACAACTTTACCCTGTAAAAGAAGAGGAGTAAGTCAGTAATCAATATTAACAGATCCTTAAGAATGTAAATGCTTGTCACCCAAAACAAACATGTATTTGTCTTTGCTTGATAACAAATACACACGAAGAAACTAAGAGAGCAGACAGAGGGAGATCTGTACTAGACAAGCAAAACACATTTAAAATCAAACCCTAAAAGCAATTAGTGTAAATTGTGTTTTTAGATGGGTGCTCAGTAACTTGTGTCACTGTCATTATGAAAATTGAGTGAGCAGCTCGGTTCATCTGTGCTATTCTCAAGAGCAAAGATGATTTATTGCCTATCACTGTGGAGATGGGAAGCAAGAGTTGGAGAGGAGAACTCAAATCCTACAGACAGCGAAACACCACCACTCTTCAAAATAACAGACTCATCTTTTTACTGTGAGATACACATTTACATTCTGCACCTTCAAATTAAAATAATGGACTCCTTCTCCAGCTATTATTTCTTTTGGGCAAAGACAGCATTATACAGACAGCTACATGGATTTTATATTAGAACTAAATTCGGATCTACAATTAAATCTACCTCCTTGTGACAGCTGCTGATGAACATGCTGGGAAAAAAACTGGGTCTTGTCACTTCTATTCCTAGTCGTGCTGGTGGAATCTGAGCAACCACACACTTGACCAGCCTAACTGCAAAATGTATTGCAAGCTTTCAGTGGTTAATTTCCAGAGTTCACTGTAGTAGAGTCTAGGCTTTGAATTAAAGCCTCTTTCTTCTTCAATGAGTCTTGAACAATCATATAAAAGACCACTAATACAATGTTTACTCACTCAAGAATTATCCTGATTTTACCTAGGCAAAAGGTGCTGAAATGATGATGCCCTATAATTCCATTGCTAAGCAAAACCAGTCACAATCATCTTGTCTCATCTCCACTACTGAGCCTCATTTATCTGGCTGTTAACACAGCGCTCATCAATCAAGCTGGGATGACAAGAGGCAACTTTCTGCTGAGCAAACGTCCAAAGATGCCACCTGAAGCAGTCGGGCACTACAAGTGATGCACCACGCTGCCTGACTCGTTCACAATCTTCATTATACTAACACCAGTCATGAAAGTGAGCACCCTAACCGGTTTACAGTTTGAGGTTGTGCTTTTATTTTTAATGTAACAGTTACACTCTAACACAAAACACACTCGTAGTAAGCTGTGAAAACTTGCCTCGAAAACAAAAAGCCGCAGATTGCCACGTAACATGTTAAAAAACATTTGCAAGATGCTTTAACGTGCAGTTACAGAAAGGATACACCTTAGGAAATGTGATCAAAACGAAAGAAAAACCCCACAGAGCAGTACAAGTGATTTAGTCTACTACTTCGAGAGTCATATGAAGCTGAGATTTGTATAGCAAAGATAGTCACGAATGCCACCATTTCATAAGACTTTGTTCCAATTCCCCATGAAATCATTTAATGTAGTGTAGGAATAATTTATTTTCTCTTAGAGATGCATATTTTAGTCACTAAATACACCTATGATCACAAGCATATAAATAGCACCTGAAAAAAGCAAATGCAGAGATATATTTAACATCCATTATCAGCAGATTAGAGCGCTGTATTTTCAGCATTATCAGTCAAAAGAGCAACTATGAAGTTATAATAAAGACATGTGTTTATTTTAAATCTATAACCAGATTTGAGTAAGAGAACAAAATGGATTTAGGACAAACTGACTATGAGATAACAGCTGAACAGTGGTATTAGTAAATCAAATGTCGAAGCTTTTTGTTTTCTTACAAGAGAAGCATACAGAAAGGGAATAACCACACTATTCTACAGGTACAATAGAGAATGATGATCAGATTTATAACATCATTAGACTGAACAACAGTTTTATCTGCACGGACACAGAACATGCAGTCCTCTCTCCTTCCATTGAAAGAAAAAAAACAATGGATGTATGTGAAAAATAGACACTCAATGAGTCCTGAGAATAAAGTGTAAATTGGGGGAACACATCAGGAAACCTAATCTGAGAGAAGCATGTAATAAATGAGATTCAAAATATGCAACAATAAGCCAGTCCCAGAACATCAAGTGGAATTTGTGCTCATCCATCCAAAGAACATGTAATTAAATGAACTATGCAAATGAAGTGAAAATAAAGCATAGAAGAATCACACATCCAATGGTTGTAAATACATAGAAGGCAAAGCTTGGGCTTTAAGAATTCTCTAATATGGTTCATTCCCAAAGAATGAACTCTGGGGCTTGATGGGAGTATAATGTTTCAAAATGGACACACGGACTCTCTAAAACAAACACTGCTATTACGTGGAAACAACAGATCCCAGGGTGATCACCTCACCTGATCCAGCACAATGATTTCATCTGCATCAACTACTGTTGACAACCTGTGAGCAATGAAAACTGATGTTCGGTGCTTCACCATGTCCCTCATGGCACTGAGAATATTCTGCAAGATTCAAACAGAGACAAACTCTGACACACTCCTTGGTGGTACGAAGGGAAATAAAACCTTGTCTGGAAATACACAAGTTGCTGTAAGTTTTGAGAAACATCTTCAAGGCTGCTACAGCTTCACAGTAAGAAACAGCTACGAGTACCTACATGGCAGTCCCAAGCATGAACTATCTATGGCTTTGCATATTCACAGAAAACCACACGTATCCCAAGGGACAAAGGAAGAGAAGCGTCACTTGACTGCAGGAAAAACTTCCCTATGCAGCCATGCTCAAAACCAACATAAACAGCAGTAAAAGCACATGACAATTATAAATAATAATACTTTCAAATCAATGAAAGTTAAAGAAAAAACCCCTCTCAACATCATGTCAATATGGAGCATGTAGTTAAAGAATTATCTATTCACAGCTTCCACCTTCCTCAACTGCCTTCAGATGCAAGCAGCACTAGTTGGGAATTTGTGCCCTCACTACAACACCTATCCACTTTATTCTTCCTGAAAAACACTTGCCTCTGTCTGAAAACATTCCCGTTACCAGACATACTTTTGTGGGAAGGACTCGTTTCATTGGCCGCCTTTAAAGCTCAGTTCTGCTGTGAAAGTTTCTTCTTTGCTCGTGATTCTTGCAATAAATACAGCAAAACAAAAGAGAGGAAGAATCCAAGCAGCTTTCTGTAGGATTGTGTTATGAACATTTCTGGCCCAATGAGGAAGCTGTACTGTGTTTGAGTGCTGCACTATACAGATGTACGGTTTGTACCCTGATTGTTTTGTATCTGGAAAATGAAGGTAATTTAGTGATTACAGGTCAATAAATTTGCTCAATAATCTGCATAAGTGAACACAAACATAGCTCTAGCTCTAGTTTTTGATGACATTAGTTTGTGAAATTACTGCTGGTGCTGAGAGCTTTTGTGCTTAAGCAGAGATGTAGTTATGAAGCCTGATGCAGTTACTGCGGTCGTGTCACGACATCTGTGTCACAACGCTCTGCTGTTTCACAGCCCTTCCTGTGAAAGGAATACAAATTAATACCAGCACTGCAGGTCCCACCTACCTGATTTACAGCTCAGAAAGATGCTGCACAACAAACAAGAGGCTTTCTGTTCTGCATTATGTCATGATTATTTGTAAGACATTTTTAATGACTGCTAGATGTCACCCAAACATCCAGCAGTGGACTGGAGAGCTTTGTACTTCATGGCCACCTGAAGTACTTGCAACAGCTTCAAGAGATAATTGTTTAAGAGTGACTGGGACCTGAAGAGTGTACAGCAGAAAACACATCCAGGGCTGATATTCTTCATTATGTCTCAAGATAGACAGACTCAGTGTCTCTGCTCTAGCCTTCAGGAAACTGGCTTAGACATAGGATCTCTTAATAATAATACCAGAAAAACACATGATAGCAATGTGACAAAAAGAAGAGAATTCTTTCTGGGAGGAAAAGAACAAGGAAAAAGCATCAGAATCAGCCATCATTACACCACTTAAGTTTTGTATTTTTATATCCCCATTCACCTCTTCTGTAATTGAATCTAAAGATGATGTGGCTTCATCATAGAGAAGAATAAATGGCTCCTTTAACATTGCTCGAGCAATTGCAACTCTTTGCTTTTCTCCTCCTGAATGGGGGGAAAAGGGAAAAAAAGATAAAGTTACAACCATGATATTCTCAATTCATCAGCACACAGGACTGGTTTGGGGGGTGGCTCTTTTTTAATTTAAATATACATCATAGCTGTTACTGATAAAGGTCTCTACATGTTACATGAGATATCACACAAGCTCCTGCTCTCTGGTAAATCCAAAGTGACTCAAGATTGCTTATCCTTTCAGAGATCCTTTCAGATCTCTCCTTGAAATTCATCTAACTTTTCACTCCATAATGGCCCAGTTTCAAAGCATCCCCAACAGCTTTAACCATCAAACTTCATCAAAGAACACAATTCAAATGGTGCTGAAAACCACCTGCATTATGCCTGTTGGTTTCTGATGTGACCAAGTTTCAGACTAGTTTCCTCCCTTCACAATCTTCACAGCCAACATCTACTCAAGAATAACTTAGGACAACTTTTACAGTCAGGAAAACGTGCATTTGAGAACTTAAAATCTGCTAACCATTTGGTATGCAATGCAAACATTTCACATTGGTGCTCTTGTCCTCCTTTGTTTAATTCAAGACTTCAAAACATTCCATTTAATACCATTATATTCTTGTTAATGTTCCATTCCTATCAGGAGAGAACATGCTTTAATAAACCATTTAAAAGGCTGATGATAATGCTGCAGTTCAAATTTTAAACTGTCTTTGGCAGAACACAGTAGCAATTAGAATTGTACAATTTACTCAGTCTATTTTAATATACTCTCCCTTTCTTGCCTTTAAAGCATGTTCAAAACTCAGTTTGACAATACCCATGTTTGAAAGACATATTACAGTAACTAAATCCAAGGTCTTTCCTTATATTTGTAGCACATTGATTTGTTTCATGTTCTTCCTTTCCCATATTCAGGACAGCAGCATGTTAACCCTTTCGTTTACGCAGCCAGGGGTTGGGGCTGCTGCAGCTCTGCATTACAAACCACTGAAATGGATTCTACTTGAAAAAGCCAAAACAACTTGGATTTCATTATTAATTTATTGATGAATCAGTCACTGAGACCAGTAAGAATTGCACTAAATGCTCACTTCACCATTTAAATAGATAGAGTTCTCGCTGCAACTAAGGCTTCTTTATGCCTATTTTTGTACCACACAAGCAAGAGAAACCACACTACGGGAGAGAAACTGAGATACTGAGCCTGTTATCCATGCTGCTGTACTGCCATGAGGGAGTCTTGTTTGCATTAAGGTTCTTGCCAACTATAAAAACAAATCCAGCACTTTTAAAGTATCGAGACAGCACTTCTAACATAGCTTCCCAATGTCAATCCTCACAGAGGCAAACTGTTAATTTACTGGAGGAAAGGAATCCATAACATACCAAATTCTTGCATACAGGCAGAATCCAACTTACTTATTATTTAAGCTACTCACTTGCTGCACCCAACACATTTATTCATAGAACATGGGGTCCAGATTAAGACTGTAGCTTTTATTGGCCCTACACATCACTACCACTGTTAACACATCCAAGAACCATGTTAACTGCAACTGTGTCTTTCACACAGACACCCACGGTAGTGGTCCCCAAAAACCTCTTTTTCTTCCTCCACCACACATATGAAAAGCCTGGATTTTAAAGAGGGCCACTTAAGTTCACAGAGCTCTCCATCCCCCTATTTCTCCCACAAAGTATTATCTAAAACAGATAAAGCGAGCCAGGACTTTGTCTTTTTCTTAGAGGAGAGGTACAAGAAGCCTCATCCAACTTAAATCTTAAACAGATTCAGAAATTAATCTACACCTTTAGAACAATTTAGGAAGCCATTCCATTATTCAGAGATTCCAAGTAACAGCTGCTGTATTTTTACAGAGCTACTGAAGGAACTCAGAAATATCTGACATCTCCAACCCATGAAAGAACCAAACCGCTTCTGGCCATCACAACTCTCTTTAACAATGAAAATACTGTTTTAACAAAAGCACATGGGATACAGTGGACACGTTGGCTCCCAATTCCAACCCAAACCCACACGCTGGCACCTGCAAGCAGGAGCGCAGAGTCAAACTCCCTAAGAGCCAAGCACATAGCTGCATTTAAGATCAAGTCAGGAATGAGCAGACATTTCTGACAGCATTAGCTCATGATTCCCGTCCCCTGCCTGTAAACATCACTGAAGCTTGTTTATTACTATTGTTTGCCAATACTCCTATAATTTCCTGAAAATAAGGAACTGAAGCTGCTACTTCAATGGCAGACGCCCACTCGGAGCTCTGTTTTTATCACCTCACAAATCCTGTGTCTTTCTCCCCAGAAAGATTTTACAGACTCTTTATTTAAATAAAAAAGATGAACGCACTTCACTTTCTAAATGCCACTTCTGTTAAAGCACCGTTAGATGGGTGCTTATGACCATCACAGTGGTAGCACAAAACGAAGGACGGAGTAAAGGCATACCCCAATTTCAGTAAGGGGTTTGTTAAAGGAGCCTCAAGGCCAGAAGGAAGGACCAACATGCCTGAACACACTTCTCCAGATTCAGAATTGGACATAGAGCCACGGAATCATTTACGACTGGAAAGGAGCTTTAAGATCGAGTCCAACCATCAACCCAGCGCTGCCAAGTCCACCACTAAACCATGTCCCCAAGTGTCACATCTACATGCATTTTAAATACCTCCAGGGAGGGTGTCTTCACCACTTCTCTGAGCAGCCTGTTCCAATGCTTGATAAGCCTTTTAGTGAAGAAATTTTTCCTAAAATCAAATCTAAACCTCAGCGTAAGGCTAAGGCTTTCAGTAACCTGGTCTAGTGAAAGATGCCTCTGCTAACAGCAGGAAGGTTGGTCTAGATGATCTTCAGAAGATCTCTTCCAACCCAACTCATTCTGTGATTCTATATAAATGCCAAAACATTTCAAACCTATTGTTAGTCAAATCCTCTTTCTAGAAATTACTAGTCTGGGGAGACAGGCAGCACAAGAGAAATCTTTCATTATTATCACGGTTCTTTACAGTTCTGCCAGTACCTATCTTGTATCTTCTACTCACCCAGATCTGTGCTTCGCTTGCTTTATCTCCCTTTCAACCTTCTCTGTATTCCCCTTTTGCAAATGTGCATGCTTTCCCCTGCACATACATTCTGGATGCAGAATGTGACCTCTGATCCTCCATTTCAAAGAGGCCAAGACTTAATGACTTCAGCATCTTCGCAGCGAGAAACATCACACACGGCTTGCTGCCTGCAACAGGTAGCATCTCTGCCTGAACATGCTGCATTCCTGTGCCTCTGGACACCCACATGCCCCAAAGATCCACACACCTCAGCACCATTCTGAAGCAACCCCAGTACCCTGAAGTTTCCAGACTCACTGAGGTTAAGTTTCTCTCTCCTGTAGGTCCATAGTTCATTCCCAGTGGAACAGAGCGGTCTGCCCCCCACTGCTCCACCCTACATGCAAGCAAAAATAGCTGAACTGCTCTTTGGTCTATCAATAAATGGCGTCTTGTACACAGAGTCAGAGTGGAAGAACATTACGCTCTGCCACGCATATTTAGAGTTTGCCAGACAGTAAGGCCTTGTATTCAGGAGTTTAGAAAGCCACTGCAGAGCAGTAGCTCAAACTGAGTGTGTACTGCTGTTCCTCCTGCTACTCTTTGCATACTCAGCATTATGCTACCTACCTTGTCAAAATTCACTTACCTAAACACCTTTAAGACTGTATTAGAAAAAGATACCAAACCAGTATCAAAACCTGTGCCCCACCGCTGCACGTATGGGCTAGCAATTTTAAATAAAACTGTAACATGCCTTGCTTTTTCAAACCAAGACAACAGGAGATGGCCTATCACATCCTACATGCAAAGCACACATACAGAAAGTTCCCAATTCTAGTCACATGCATTCTACGACCCAAGCAGTTTACAAGAAAGATCATTTTTACTTAGATGTTTGCTCACAGATCAACTTGTTTAACCCTACCTCTTGAAAATACATCCCTTTAAATAACTTGTAGACTACAGTTGCCTTAAACTACAAATCTTTGTATTAATATTTAGCCTTGCAACTACACTATAATGTAAATAAGCTAAAAGCAAGTCTGACTGTTGCTTAGTGACATGGCTTAGTGGTGGACTTGGCAGTCCTGAGGTAATGGTTGGACTTGATCTTAAAGGCCTTTCCCAACCTGACTGATTCTATGATTCCATGACTGAGGAGTAAAGTATGGATTGAACTTTGAGGTATTTGCAAAAGGGATACAAAGACCTTACAAAGATATAAAGCACTGAAGTACTTACCTGAGAGCTTAAGTCCTCGTTCCCCAACCTGAGTGTTGTAACCATTTGGCATTCGGAGAATCGCATCATGGATTCCTGCCAGCTTTGCTGCTGCATACACTTCTTCTGGTGTTGCACCAATATTGCCATAGAGCAAATTGTAATAGATAGTATTATGGAAGAGAACAGCATCCTGCATATATGGAAGGGATATTTTAAACAAGAAACCATGAACAATAGGTTAAAAACTATCCCCAGTCCATGAAAGAAACCAATACAGAATAGCTCAGATTTCTGCAAAAAGCACGAAGGTGAAAGTATTTTGGGAAATCTCTTTTCCCAGTAATGGGATTAATACATTTTGTGTCTGAAACATATCTATGTTCTGCACGATTTTACCACTTTGCTAACTCCTTACGGATGGTAATCTACTATAAAGCTAGATCACTTAAAGCTGGAGGCAGTTTCTCACGAAGGATGGTGACTTGCAAAGGAACTAGACGCTACCACTGCACTAGACTTGGCCTTGATTGACCCACAGTGTCGGAATACTGAGATTTACTACTTCGATGGACTATCTGGGGAGAATGAAAGATGGCATACCTGAGGTACGACTCCTATTGCCTTTCTCAGACTTTCCAAACTGACATCTTGTATGTTCTGTCCAGCAACATAAATATTTCCTTTCTGAGGCTCATAGAAACGAAACAATAATCTCACAATTGTGCTTTTCCTGAAATTGAAAAGAATTGAAGCTTATGTTACGCTCCTGGTTTGCTATTGACTATCTCCAATCAGAACTAATGTCACAAACATAATAAAAAGCAAAACACAAGAAGAAACACATTGGAAAACAAAATGCTGCACTGATTGGCATATTTAGTCCATTTACCCACCCTGACCCACTACCTCCTACAATGGCCACTTTCTTTCCTGCAGGGACTTCAAAAGACACTCCAGCAAGGACTTTCTGTCCCTCAAGGTATTCAAAATGCACATTATCGAAGGTGATGGCAGCAGCCTGTGGTGTGATCTGCAGGGGTGGAGCCAGCTCTTTGTCCTATGAAAAGAAGAGTGCCACTTTATATGCTGCCCAGAAAGTATCTCAAGCAGTTCAACAAGCCAAACAGTCCATCTCCTAGCCCAGAAAGAGGCAAACAGACACTCCAGCTTGGACAGGCTGAAAATAATTACAATCCACCACACGAGTGAAATGGGTTTGGTCCTCCTTTGCCCCAAAGGAGGGAAAAATTTCTGCTTAAACACTCTGCTTCGTAACTTCTTTCGCAGTAATAAATTCCGCATCATTAATTATAAATAAATCATCTAGCCCCAGGCATGAACACTTAAATAAAAGAGATCTCAATACAAACACAGCTTTTGTGAAGCAACTTCTGCTGTTACTAAAAGGCTCTGCAAGAAAAAAGCAGCTGCTATTGCACTGACTGCATTTAAAGAGGAGGCAGAACAGCATCCTTACACAACAGCTTGAATAGAAATTAAACCTGGAAAGTAAGAAGCAGGGTGAAATGATGGCATTGCCTAAAACCAGCCCTATTAAATACCCAGATACTTTAGGAAAATAAGCTACTACTTACTTTAATTTTGGTATCTACACTGAGAAGTGTAAACAAGGTATTCATATCTATAAGTGCTTGTCTTGTCTCTCTGTATACTGTTCCCAGGAAGTTTAGGGGAAGAGAAAGCTGGAACAGCAATCCATTCACCATTACTAGATCTCCAACAGAAAGGCTGCCTTAAGACAAAACGGATGTGAGAGAATAAGGAGACTTAAAGGGTTGTCTTGTTCAGAAGCACCAAAAGATTAAAAAAAATATATATATAATCAAGTCAATCAAGTCTGGTTTCTTTTATGCCATTTCTAAACCCGGATGTTTAAACACTAAATCAAATGCATTCCCATAAGATCAGATTTTACACAGAAAGGAGCCTGAAATGACAGGCAATGTTTGTGTGGATTTCACTTAAAAGATAGAATAGCATGTGGAAAATACAACAAGCAGCACAGCAGGAAATTCATGGAAAACAGATTGGAAAGTTGTCGATTCCACAGAGAAACATAAAGGGGCCTAAATAAGTTAGAAGGGGAGGAACTGCTATGTGAAAACAAGAATGGGGACAGAATCTGAAGTACAATTACAGACAAATCCAAACAACAGAACTTGTCATGATCAAGAAAGAAGACTTGCATACTACACACAACAGAGCTGCTAAAACACACAGTGAGAACCTCTGGGCAGCTTAAAATCAAATACACTGATGAAGGGAAAGCTCAGAATGACACACTGGCTAAAGGTAAGTGCAGGGTCAGTTCAGCTGAAATAGGTCCTGAAAGATGATTTAAAGCTGTATTTCTACCATCCTGCTTGAAGGCTCTTCTAAATTTTATTAACGACAGCCACAAACTGCACCTACTGACTTATCCATTCACAGCGTAACTCTTCCCTGTCCTGGCATCTCTTAAAAGAGCAAAGCAGATGCAAGAAAGGCAACATGATATAAAGGTCTACCCTTCAAAGAGATCTGGATGCTAACGGTGTTCAAAGCATCATTATTTTCACTCTAAAATCACCTTGCTTTAGCTGAGCCTCATCCCAATGCTGCGTTCATCTACTGGATTTGAAGCTTGTACTGTGTCTTGCTAAACAAGCAGGTTTTACTTCATGTAGTAAATCAGACAAGTACAGATGCATCACTAACATATAGAAACAATTGCTTTAGTACTGTAACCTTATTAGTCTAAGGAAAGTGAAGGACATCAGTAATAAAACTACTGGAGACAAAGCACATGGGTATATGCATTACACGCTGGGGAAAAGTTCTGATTCTTGCCAACATGGGAAAGAAGGAGGGTAAAAAGAAAGGATCTTTACAGAAGGTCCACAGCAGTATTTGTACTTATTTAAGTGCCTTTCAGAACCCTTCAACAGAAACTTCCCAAGATTTTATGACAAGCAGCAGAAATACCCAGAACTCTCAAGCAAAACCTCTCAAAATGAACTATCACATCAACCATACGTTAATTGTAATTAACACCTCCACCATGAATGAATTAAAGGTAAAAGAGAGTCATTTTTAGCTTACAGACAGATGAGTTACCTGCAACAATGCCCTGGCTGGCAAGCACCATGATGGCTGTCAAGCCAATGCTAAATATAGCACTCTGTCCAAAGTTGAGGAGAGCCAAAGTAGAGGTAGTCTTCAAGGAGGCAGTTTCATATCTCTTCAAGAACTCATCATACCGTTGGGCTTCGTATTTTTCATTATTGAAATACTATGATACACACAAAAATAACAGCTGTGACAGTCGCAAACATACTAGACTGTATATTTAAACTACAGTATAAACATCCTACATGCACAGATATACACACAGCCCCTCTTCAAGACTTCTAACAGCTAAAGAGAAAAAGATAGAAGATTAGTGTGTGAAAACAAAACACATGAGCAAACCCCAGCACTTTCTGCGCTGGGAAAGGAGACATTAGATTTCCCTACCATACTCATATTCTGATAACACCGGGTGTCTGTCTTGCAGAACTTCCACCTTACTAATGTCAAAGCCAAACACCAGCTGCCATTAGACACTAAAAAGAAGAGAAAGTGACTGCCCCTGTGCTAAAATATCCTTGTTACTTTGTCTAGATCAGTACTTCTCACATAATAACTACTTCTGAGTCCTTCCTCACAGTTAATGCCACTGTTTATCTTCCCAGTTCTAGCTCTTCAATTAAAAGTAGCATAAAATTAGCATTACCCAGGACAACTTTAAAGTGGCCCACAGGATTTTTTAACAGTAGCAGTACAAGAACTAATAGACCTGATCTTTAATGTTAACATTGCAATGGAGTGCTGCAAACCTCAACAGGCAATGAGGATAGTACACAGGCATTTGAGAAGACAGCATGTTGCAGGCTGACATTCAGAAGACAACTTTGCAAGTGAAGACTCTCGCAGAAACCGATGGTCAACGTGATTCAGCCATGAAAGAAACTTCTCACTCTTACTAGCAAATAGGTTTTTTCAAGCCCCACTAGTGACTTTCATGCTACCCTGTCAATATCATGTAGTACTCTTCCAATGAATAATGTTTTTCAAAATATGCTATTGCTCCGAGTATGTAGCCCTGCAAAAGATGAATCTTATGCCTCACTTTCCTTAGGCTGACAGAAGAAAGACAAAGACTGGTCTTACCTTCACAGTCTCATAATTCAGTAGCGAGTCAATCGCAGCATTACCGGCGTCATTATCTGCTTTGTTCATTTCTATTCGAAACTTAGTCCTGTAAAATGAAGGCTTAATATAGCAAAGAGCTCAGGCTAAGGCAACACCAAGTACCCTGATGAATCTGAGGGCAGGCCTTACCTCCACTGTGTAATTCCTATTGTGAATGCTGCATAGGCTCCTAGTGTCCCCAGAGTTACTAAAGCAAACTCTGCACCACATTTGTAATACTGGAATAAGTAAAACAAACAAACCAAAAGTTATGTTCATTTTCAAAACTACACTGTTGTCTCAAAACTCGAATAGCTTAACCCAAGACAAGGACTCTGAAGGTCCCTCCCAACACACTCCCTGCTCTGAACAGCTTAAAACTAAATACAGGTCTAAACTCAAAAGGAAAGCAGCAAGCAGAAGGGTATAGATAAAAAGGCTGGAGGAGATAACCAAGGGCTAACATGTTGTAACACTTGAAAGTTATTTTTGCCATTCTAAAACATAAATGATGCTGATGTTTGTGTTGTTATCACAAATAAGTATTTGATTCCATGCTTTTTGGGTGGATTTTGAAAGCAAGCTGAAGACTGGGGAAGAAATAAATGGCCTTGCAAAACAACTGATGAAGCCTTTTCTCTACTTCAGGGTACACCAGGAGAGAAAAGCCACAAGAAGAATTAAAGCACCATCGCAGGTTGGCTCACAGCCAGCTTGAGTTGTAACTTCCAAAGGCTATAAAATTAAACCCAATACCAACAGGGGTTTAACTCATCTTGTTACATCCAAATTTCATTAAGTCCTTCTAAAAAGGACGGGGATAAACAAAACAAGATTGTTGCTTTTAATTTAGTCTAAGCTACATATTTATAT
This sequence comes from Psittacus erithacus, assembly GCA_009867235.2. Lineage (NCBI taxonomy): Eukaryota > Metazoa > Chordata > Aves > Psittaciformes > Psittacidae > Psittacus > Psittacus erithacus. The sequence goes on from WYDI02028051.1 coordinate 31,403, forward strand.
TTTAGCCTGTAAATACCCAAAGATCCTGATTTCAAAGACAGTAAGTGCGATTTACAACAGAAAAAGTTAAAATTGAGCTTAAAACCTGCACGAAGCAGCCTGTTTTCCAAAAGAAAATCTTCACTTTTAAGTTCTGGATAAGAAAAGAGCAGTATTCAGAAGAGAGCCATTACTCACTCCCTCCTCTATCCTCAACACGCTAAGACACAACATTCCTGGACAATTATATTCTGCTCCCTCAGATTTAAAGTAACTAGTATTTGAAAATTATGGATTGCTCTCCTTTACAGCAGCTGCTTTCACAAGCACCTTGTAAAAGCAATTGTTAATGCTCAGTAGGCTTTGGTAAAAGAAAACCAATGTATTATTCCTAAATGAGACAATTCCGAGTCAGGAATAAACACCACTTACCAGAATTCCACTGACTAGTGCCACTTCAAACATTGTAGGTCCCAGATTAAATACTAAAGCACTAAGAACAAAACTGATGCCTCTTGTTCCTCTGTCGATGGTTTTTGACAGAGCTCCAGTTTGCCTACTTAGGTGGAATGCCAAATCCAGGTTATGAAGGTGCAGAAACACATTCTTTGCTATCCTCCTGATTGAATTCTGAGCTACCTTCCCAAATACTGCATTTCTAGCTTCATTAAACAGCGCTGCCCCAGCTCTTGAGATACCATCTAAAAAAGATGAAAAGTTTATGAAATTAAAATAGTTATATTTCCAAGCTCTTTTCATGCATGAAATTACATTAGGCTCATTCTTTACATATTTTCAACATTTTTAGTTCAAAAGTAATTTATACTAAACGGGTCCAAACCTTTATGCTATTTTTCATTTATAAACCGTTGCACAGATTCTGAATCAGCTTCTGTTGCAGCTGGTTATATGAAAGGGTAGGATTTATAATCAAGAATTATTTCTATAAGCATTATTTCATATTTTAATTAGAATACCAGAAGCGAGGTCACAGAACACTGGAAATGGACAGCAACACATGGAGTAACTACAAAATAACCATCCTGGGTGCTTAAAAGTGCACAGGCCAAAAGCTCTGCTGTCCCACTCCCTTAATGAAAGATGTTAACACTTGTCAACGGATTTGGGAATACCACTTACAGCCAATGAGAACAGCAGTTGCCACCGTTGCCACTGTACTTGGTGCATCGCCGAGGTTGAGGATATTTCCAGATATCTGGTTAAGGCTGTCTACTGCATATTTAAACATGAAGGGAACCAATATATTCATGGCCTAAAAGCATAAGAACACCAATTAGTCCATATGCATTAAAACATCTATCTACGGAACATGATTATTTTTTCTGAAATTACTCTACTGTTATATTTAGTTCTTAACCACTTAGTGCAGGTGAGATGGCTCTTGATTTCAAGCACAATGCTCTCCCATTAAGTCTTTACTCCTGGGACTGCAGGGTTAGTTTGCCTCTCTCATGGGTTCCTTTAAATATCAATTTTTATCCTATAGAAATTGTACACTGCAAAGGCACTTAAACTGAGGCTGAGCACTCAGTACAGCAATGGCAAGACTAGAATCAAATAGCAGACACACACACCATGCTCCTAAATCACATTGTCATTACAGGCTGTTTGCTCTTGGCGATGCTAACAATATTCACTATGAAGAACTACTACTACAAAAGAAATAACTCACCCTTACATTGCTACCACTGGGTCAACCAAGATTATATATTAAACCAAATATGTATTAATGGATGCATTAAACCAAAACTCAGGTGAAGCTCAAGAAAAGAAGTTAACCTATCCTTTGTCTCTTCTGCCTGTTAATACTACCTTAGTATTTCAATAATGCTTTCCATTTGCAACATCACTATAAACATTAACTTAATACCTATATTAACCCTAGCATTTGGCAGAGCAGCGCAGATGACTTTCCATGCAGACCATATGGTCAGCAAGACACTACAGACCGCTTCAACATGAACCTTCAAACAAAACACCAAAGTCCTATCCACAACCTGGACACATTATACATCACTGGCTGGCTTTGAAGAGCACCAAAACCTAAATGCATCTCCTCTAACAGTGGTGTCTCATCTACATGCAAAAAACCAAGCTGGCGAAAGGTATAAACAGACCGACTTCAGGATTTGCACAATTGCAGCATGAGAAAATACTAAAAACCTCACAGAAAACACACAACTCGTAAGTCTTGTTAATGTTCCACTGTCATATCCCTCATTTGTACGAACAAGAAAAAAATTAATGCCAAATGTCATCTAATTAATAGAATTAATTCAAACAGCTTCTAACAGTGAAGATTTCAAGATGAAGTATTCAAAGCTTTTAGCAGCTGAACAAGTACATTAAGACCTACAATCTTGTATCATGGCAGATGCTAAAATACTTCACAGTGAGCTCACTTTGCTTAAAGTTGAGTGTTTTTCTCAATATTTGGGGAAAAAATTATGGGTAGATGGCAAATTATTTCGCATGAGAAGAAACAAAAAGCCAAAACAGATTGACATGGGTATTTCAGCTCTCTCCACCAAATGTTTTGTATACCCACTTAGATCCTGATTGTATTTAGGGACATCTGTCAGAGCTGAAAGCCCAGTGAAAGAACTGCAAATTAACAGGATAAAACTAGGCCTCAAGCAAGAAGCCTGTAAAGTCTTTCATAACTTCAGTCCAAATTCAAGCTGGAAGACAGGCTTTTAGTAAGTATAACAACTATCCCAGTATCAAATACTCCCAGTGTTACAAATGACTGTAAGTAGTGGAAGACTTCATTCACTAGGAGGGGAAACTGGGGTTTTGACAATACCTCCTTCAACTACAGTTAAATAATTACTATATAATTATAATTAAAATTATTTTAAATGTTATATTTAACCAGTTTTAGGCAAAAGTTTTAAATACAAATGAGGAAGCAATCCCGTTTCTCCTCTTCCTTTCAGCATCTCCCCTATGAAATAACTGAGCAGGAAAAAACCCCAACCAAACACTACCAAATTTTCAGCACAGCATAATCTAGACAACTCCCGAGAGGAGACAGATGAGACCTGAGAGCATCTAGGCAAGATTATTACTGGTTTGTGACTGAAAGGAGAACAGCTGAAAGATCAGGTCCTACTTCAAATACATCCTCCTGAAATGTCTCCCATGCAAGCCTGAGTCGTTCAGCAACAGCTCCCTTTTAATAGATTGGAACTGTGGAAATCTCCATTAACAAAAAAAGACCTGCGGTTAGCATTATCTGCAGAAAGCCAACAAACACCATCAAAGCAGCAGTATACAATAATGTTTGATAACTTCAATTATACACAGCAGACAAACAGGTTACTGCCATTATATGCTTAAACCTTAAGCATAAAGCCCCACAAGGAACTGAGTATGCATTAACAGAGATTCTGAATCTTTACAATACCAAAATTCAACTCCCTTCCTTCCCCAGTACAATCAAAGCCTCTTTGCTTTCCCTTCAGAGTTATTGAAATTCCATTTTTGGGTGGCATTTTGTTCTTAATAAAGACAAAGACACTAGCATGTGTGCTAGGGCGATGACCAACATGACACAGTGCAGGTTTTCCTGGGAGACACTACTCAGTAGAAAATCAGAGTATTGTAATGCAGATTGTCTTGATTTGCTGCAGATTCTCACAAATCCCTCTGCAGTGATTTTACTCCTCAGCAGACCATGCTACACTACAGGTAGTTCAGAAATAGAACTACAGATAGATTATAAAGTCCATTTAAAGAAGAGAGATGTATTCTTTTAAGACGCAGCTCTCCACCTGCAATTAATTTAACCAGGAACAGCCTACAATTTTGCAGAAATGTCTTCTTTTACATCAATATAATTCTACCCAATAGAGTTTTAAATGAAATTTAAAGCCTGGTCTCAGGTTATAGTTGTTTCGACTCCTGGAGGGTAAAGCTTGAATAAGAACAAGGCAGCACAATATTGCATTTCATTAGCAATCTGCTTTCCAGTAATTTAATATTAACAAAAAGAAGAAGTTAATCTTACAAAGTTTATAGCCAGAGAGATGAGAGGCCATTATTAGAAACAGGCCTTTGCTACTCAATTTGTTAAGTCAATGAGATCACATTCACATGAATGGAAACAAAATCACAGCCCTTTACATAAACTTACAGCCACCTCTGTAGCAGCCTGGATTTGCTAGCACAGAACAAAAAGCTTTAAGCACACCTAAGTACACTATGAAAAGCCACCATGCAAAACAATTGTCTTATGCAATATATAGGTTCCCCTCCTCTTCCTAATGCCCAAAAGCTTGATACTTCCCATTAAAAAGACCCTTTAAACATAAATTTGTACATTTTCTATTTATAATAGTGAATTAACAGCTTATCTTTGCCTGAATTTATTGGAAAGCAAATATGCGCCCAAGAAGTCATCCCAAGTCAATTGCCCACATTTAACAGCATGTTACACTATAATGCATCATGCTTAAATGAGTTCAAACATTTTTTTCAAATGACTGCACTGTTTTAAGCTGACAATGCATCATCTCTATTCCCTTGTGGGACTACACTATGTTTATGGCAAACAGTCTTATCTTTCATTGTGCTCTTCCCAGTACTTCTTGTTGATAATAAAGATGATGAATTAGTGACAGGCTGAGCCCCAACAAGATAAAATTGGTCTACAGTGAACTCTTGCCAATAATTCAATGAGAAACGTTGACATGAAGATGACTGAGTTTATCTCTGGACCAATATAAATGTACACATTCAACAACTCCATTTGTGAAAACATAAACAGAAAACTCCACGGCTTGCAGAGGTAAAACTGCTACAGAAGCTACAACATGTGGTCCAGAAGAGGGAAGAAGCATCTGGCTTCATGCCTTCTCCACATTTAATGATGACCTGAAACATACTTTTTCCACTAGCAGTTTCTAAAGGTTTATTGTAATTATCTCACTCTATCTGAGCCCATAAAAAGGGCTCAAACTCCAAGATGTTCTGCACATTCTTAACTGAACAGATAGATGTCGTTATCTTTGCACACAGGCTAAATTTGCAACACAACACTTGTGTCTTGCCTCCCTTGCCAACCAATTTCTTCTCCTAAACCTTAAAGAATTAGCAGTCAGTAGAAATGCAGAGGGTCTGAAAGATTTCTCTGGCTCATGAATAACACATGCATGGTCTGTGACCAAGGGGCCAAAAAATCATTACAGGCTGACAGAGGTGACAAGTGATTTTGTCATATTCATGCATTTAATCCAGCTTCTCAGAAGCCCAAGCACTTTTTCTTCTTGTGCCAAGGAAGGAAAAAAGAAGAAACAGAAAAGTAAAGCAGCATTTACTATACATACAGCAGTAGAGAAGACAAAAGCTGGGAGAGGGAATGTCGAGAAAGAAAAAACAGCTATGTAGGACCTGAGCAGGCTGTGAACACACGGATGATGCCTTATGTACTCCTCTCACCTGTCTTGCTGTTGTATCTTTCAGATCACACATGTCTAGATAGGCTATAAACATTTAAGGTAAAAATTTAAAGCATGTCATAATACAATGAATTGTCCAAGGAATAAAAGACCTTTCTAGCCCTAGAGCAGACTCCATCCTGTCAGCAACCAGTCATAAAAAGCCATACAAACAGCTCACTTTGAAGGCTAACAATACCACTAGCAGTTATGTGTAGACAAAAAAGGCACCAAAAATCACAATAATTTGCTCAATGACAGGAAACTGGACCCCACAAAAGGAGTCAAGACAGATTGTAACTGCAGGCTCTTCAGTAGCTGCACACAAACCAGCTTTTGTTTTGAAACTGAACTTCACTGAACTGGAAGATTTATAGCAAACATCTTCTCAAGCAGCAGACCAGGAGGTACGATCTCCAGCTCTTGTATGTTTGGTGGGTAAGCCCAATCAAACTGGGTGTGATTAACTCCTAATGTTTTTCCTATGACTGAGGATTTCCTAACCTACCTCTCCCTCTGTGATTCTTCTGGAGTTTTCTTCAGTAAAACTGAAGCCAATCTACAGAATCTGTCTCAGAGAGTCACCACTTAGATCTTTTCTCCTAACTAGAAACTTAGCTTTCCAAATACATAGGTATAAAACCTCAACAAACTCAGAGGGAATGGTCCAAAAGGCTTATAAAAGCATTTCTTATTGAGGAAGGTGACCAGTACCAGGCATCATATAGTTCTCTATGCAAAACCCCCAGGAACAAGCAGCTTTTAGACAAAATCCATAATAAGGACCTAAATCCTTCAGACACAGACAAGTTCATAGTGAGCAAAGAAACTGGGTCAGGACTGCGGTGAGGAGAAAGACAGGCTGGCATTCTGGTGCTGACACATGTATATAGCAGGGAAACTTTAACGAACTTGAAGTTTTCTGTGTGGTCTATCAAGTACATTGAAATTAACCTCCCAAGCAGTTGGAACAAAAGGGCTCCCAAAAGAGATAATGAGGAAGCTGCACAGGATTATACATGGCCCAGGCAAGCCACAGGTAAACTAACTGAATTTTCTCTAGCACAAAGTGACCTTTAGTTTGCTCTGGAAGAAAAGGAGATGTTCAGGGCTCAAAGCTATGACAAAAAACCTATAGCTCTGTAACAAACTATTGCATGTCAGTTATGCCACAGTAACTACACATACACTTAATGTGTAGGTATGAAGTACTTGAAGAAAATTTAATCCCCAAAGGAAGAGTGGGGATAGCTCAGGTGATGAGGGGTAACTTATTAAGACTGTAGTTACTAAAATGTTTGAGCTCTATCAAGGCTTTTCATGACTGGAACAGAACAAAACAAAGAACTTTATCAAAGTAGAGCTAGAAGACATCCCTGAAACTTTTCACCCCAGCCAGTTATAACATACACCCTGCAGAGAGCTTGCTGTGTGCTTTCCCAACCACATACATCCAAAACAGTCTTACAAAACACTTGTGCTTTAACAGGCACCTTCTAAAACGTGGGCAAAGCTCAGCCGGTTTTCTGCTCTGCTCCTGGGAATCTGCTCTGGACACCAGGGCTCCCAGGCTGCCTTATACAGAAGCTGAAGTAGGGAATTTAAGAGAACACTTAAGAGAGATCCAAACATCCAGTTACTTCCCCAAACAGTAGTTAAGTGCATGGTTTTCTGACAGGGGGGAACATCTCTCTCCATCCCAGCAGAAACGTAATAGCTCTGCATTATACCAAATACAGAGCTATTTCCAAGAGTCAGGCATGCTGGCCATCAATTTTGTTTTCATTACACCCCAGAAAGCTGCTTGAAACATTAATAGACTTTCTAAAAGCAACGTACAAGGCTGCCACATGCAGGACCAGATTCTGGACTCACATTCTCCATCATGTTCATATAACCTACAAACTAGGGAAGCGGGGAAAGAGAAAAAGAAGTAAAATACTTCACTTATTTCAAAATTGCCTTCAGATTATTATCATTAACATTATAATATGAGGCTTTAAAAAGAAAGTGAGTTAGAAGAATTTTCATATCCATCTGGTAAAAACACATCACAAAACCTCAACTAGCCAAGCATATAATCAGTTATGTATTATTGTGAGGGCAACTGCACGGTGCACAAGGTGAACTGCTCCTTGCAGCTGCATTTTGAGCAGACAGCTTCCCAGTGATTAATGCTTTATTTCAAACAGGCATAAACAAGGGTGGAAGTTCACATGTACAGACATGCCACGTCCTGCATGCTGTCACCTGCATTATCAGTAACGTCCTGAACAGCAGCACAACCCAAAATATCTACTGTAGACTGTACCAGCTAGAACCTGATAGGCTGCTCACGAGAAAGAGCTGCAGACCAGAAGACTGGCCTTTCCTCTTCAGCTCACATAAATGAGCACATTTCTCTTTCAAGTATTCTTCATTCAATACCTACACAGCAGAAATTCATTTCTTCTCTCTTTTTATAACACGGCAATGTTGCTGAATGCTAGTAAGTTGCCAGTGCAAGTAGCTTAAGTGCTGAAACTCACTAAGTACTACCTACTTTAGCTTATCCCAGCAAAATACTAATATTGGCTTTATGTTTGGTAAAAATTGCCACGAGAAAGCAACCCCGCTGAGCCATACAAAATCTGCAAAATATCTGGAGTAAATTTTGTAATCAAATACATTTTTTTTTTCTTCCAAAGCAAAAGATTTTGTGCAAAACCTCAGCATTCGCTCTTCTAAACTATTTCTACAAGGTTTGTAAAAATGTGAATAACCTCCATTAATCTGCTGAAAGCTTCTGCATGCCTATTTCTTTCTATGAACAAATAAACACTAATTTTCTTGCAGGCAAGAGTATGAGATCCTTTCGAACAATGAAAGTAAAAGCAACCCTCTGTTTCATAATCAAAAGACTACAAGAAAAATAATTTGAATGAAAGCATGGTTCAATATAAAAAATACACAGCTTATTTCACACTGGGACATCAGAGGAGTCCCTGACACAGTAGAAATTCCACTGTCATCCCACAGAAAAATACCAAGAGAAGACTGGAGCTCAAATCCCCTTTTCCATAGCACAGCAAGAGTTGTGAGTAGATACCAGAAGACTGCTCAAGTTCAGAGTAGAGAACAAGCACACAGCCTGGAGGAAATCCCGTTTGACACATCCAGCACCATGCAAGAAAAGATCTGTAAGCAACCTCTAACTCACATTTCCCATAACTTATGATGTATATTACTAAATGGCAATGGAAAATCCTGAACTAATGTGAGCAATGGAAACGAAGATTGTGGTTGTTATCATCATCTTCCTAACCACACACACGCATACTATCTGGACTTGTGCAAAGCATTCAACACTGTCCCACATGACATCCTTGTCTCTAAATTGGAGAGACACCAATTTGATAGGTGGACCACTCGGTGGATGAAGAACTGGCTGGATGGCCACACAGAAAGAGTTGTGGTCAATGCCTCAATGTCCAGCTGGAGACCAGTAACGAGCGGTGTCCCTCAGGGATTGGTGTTGGGACCGGTCTTGTTCAACATCTTTGTCAGTGACATGGACAGTGGGATTGAGTGCGCCCT
>WYDI02028051.1:41662-59450 GCA_009867235.2 Psittacus erithacus
GGTGACATGGTTTAGTGTGAGATGTCCCTGCCCATGGCAGGGGGGTTGGAACTGGATGATCTTAAGGTCCTTTCCAAACCTAACTATTCTATGACTCTATGTCACATGCGTACACACCCCCTTTATACCCAAGCTATTATTTCCAATACTATGTGCTCCTCATACAAGAAACAAACATCTTAAGAACATAAACCCCTTTAAATAATAATAGAAAAATTGTTCCTTGTACAAGCTCCAGATGAACAGTAACTATCACAATACAATGATACGTTCTTACCTTTGCACTTGCTAAAAACCCTAGGGATATGGCAACTCTGGCTCGCAGGTCTGGTCTGTCTTTGGGCCACACGTAAGACAACATCGCTCTGATGATCTTTTTGGCATCTATCTCTTTCAGCTATTGGACAGAACAAAGGCATTGTATTATAAAGAGACCCAAAGAAGCAAAATATGTATAAATAAGAATAAGTTAATAAATAGTAAGTATAAGTAAGAATTAATTTCATACATTTGGATCATTTCTGTATTTTATGGGATAAGCAACACACTTCACCATGTTTGAGACTACGACTGCAGACTGAAATTTCCAGTCGTCAGTTTTTAGGAATAAATCCTTGACACACTGTTAAAACAGATTAATTGTTCTTAATTCACATGTCCTCAAGAGTGCAAGTGCAGCTAGCTGAAAAAATGGGAGGAAGAAATGCAAAAAGTAAAGTTAATGAAGTAACAAAAAAAACAGGGAAAGAAAGAACTCTGAAAGGTCTACAATAAACCTTAGTAGTTTTAAGAACATTCGTAAGTCACAACAGAATACAGCATAAACCACCAGCATTTTAGCAACTCAAATATCTGAAACAGAGCAGTTATGCTAAAGTAGAAGTTGAACTGAACATGCATTTCAGCTCTGATTATTTGGTTGCGAATTTAAGTATTTATAACAATTCCCTTCACAGTTTTTGGTCATCTTATAATCCTTGCTGAGAAGTGAGAAATACTCTTATTCTGCCCCTATCTTTTAGGGCATACAGTCCTTCAATGGGTGCCCAATGAAGCTATAACCACCAGCAAGAAAGCTATTCTAGTGACCTTAACTCAGCTTCCAACATCACCACCCGATTTAACAGACTGGCCCCTGAAGGTGGATAATCAGGCTTCACAAGGCAGATGATGTAAATGGCCACACATCAGCTTAACTGATTATGCCCATTTTTAATGAATTCAAACACGTTCTTCTCCAGACCCTGAATTTTCCTCTAAACAAGCCTACAGCTCAGTTAACAAGGCTTTTTGAGAAATACTAGCGCTTTTGGTTTGAGCTTTTTTTTGGGGGGAGGGGTTGTATTTTGGGATTATTTTGGTTTGTTGGTGATTTTGGTTGTATTTTTTACAGAAATACAAGTTATTTTACAGAGGGACAGAAGTCTGTATCACTTACTTGTGAGATACACTCCACTAAACTCCCAAGCTACGCATATGAAGTAGCTGAAGCCTAAACCATGTTACCCAATCAAGAAAAACAGCATACGCAGTAACCTACAGAACAAGTATCAACAACTCATTTTTCTCTGCTGATTACCCTGGGGTTAACTTGACAAACAGGAAGGTTATCTAAAGCTGAAGGGAGGGCAGCAAATAGCAGCTAATCTCTCAATTTCAGGCAATATTTTGTAGTCAGGGGCAGGGGGAACAAAATGTTAGTCCACACTTTTTAAAGATGACTTATCATTACAGAAGCCTGTCAAAAGGGGCAGTTTTAATGTTTCCCCTCACTCTAATGTGTACTTTAAATGCTCCCCCCTTGACTTTGAGGATAAACCAATTCAGAATAGAAATTCTATGTTAAGGTCCAGTGTGAATGAGCAAGAAAGGAGAGTCCTGTTAAAAGGCAAGATTGCTAAGGCAGCCAGGGAAGCCAATCCTATAAAGGTAAGCTTTTTATAGTACCAGAAAACTCATCTCAGGTTTTCTAGTCATAGCCTCAAAGAAAACCAAAGGGTAAGAGATACCGCATTTTGTCAGCAACTGCAAATGTATTGGAGCATTACACAGTATAAGCACATTTCAAACGACCTTTAAAAAATGGATATATGGAAGATCTGTATGTGAAGACAGAACACAGAACTGCTTCTGCTGCATCCTACCCATCCAGGAGACAGAGTATCTGCTGCAGCATATACATAAATCTTTCCATCTGAGCCAAGGATATGCATAAATAGCAGTTCAAACATTTGGAAAATATCTTTGATCACCACTTACAGGTTAAAAGGAACTTAAAAAGAGGTATCACTTTAACACAAAAGATACTAGAGCAACCAGAGCAGTTCTAATTATACGTTGCTATTGGCTAGTCAGACTTTGCACAGAAAAGCTATTATAAAGAACAAAATACATGGGCTGCATACACGGAATCTATTTCCTTTCCTTCATGGCTCTGAACGGTGACAGAAGTAAATCCATTCAGAAAAAGAAGTTAGAAGGCAGCCAGTCGTTTGCCAAAGGCCTTGCAAAGGAACAAGGAGAAATATCAAAGGAGATGCAAAATGCACACATATTACATCAAAGTTTACCATGAAATAAATGTTACCATTGCACAGAAACATGAATTGAAGATGGTTTAAATATGCAAGAGGCAACATTAAGAATTAAAATGAGCAATCTGTTTAATGGACTCAGGGCCTTTTTTGATTCTCCGTTTACATAAGAACGTTAAGGGACGCATTTCTTTTACCTCCCGTTTTGGGAAGGGAGAGGGTGTTTCCACCATTCGGACACGTTATTTTTCAGCTAGATTACTTCACACTAGCTCACTATCTGACCATACAGTGACCTACGTAGCAAGACACCAAGGTGAGGAAGGAGGTAGGATTCTCTTTTTCAGTTCGCTTATCAGCTTAAATAAACATCAAACTAGAGCCTGAATTTTCCTTCCAAACTTTAGGAAAGAAATACTGTCTTTTTCCTTCATACTATGCATCCCTCCATAGAAGGCAAGCAAGGACTAGCAAGCTAAATAGCAACTGAGTGAACTGGTGGTAGGGGAAAGCTAATTACCAGAGTTCCACCACAACTATCAGTCTTTCCATAAGCAAACAATATACGTCTGCTTAGCAGCAAGTCAGGCACCACAGTTTTTGCACACAGAATAGACAGGAATAAAAGTAACACAAAAAACTCCCAAAGGTGGTAAGAACAGCAATGGTTTCGGTTTCAGCATTCAGCACATCAGCCACTGCTGGAAGTAAAAATGATGTTGTAAAAAACCAGATGTGTCAGCTTCTCCCCTAGTTACTTGACGACTCCACTCCCTACATTTTCGCTGAGGACCTCTTGGCTTTTGCACCCTATGTTCCCCTTTAGTTTTTCCACTCTTCACATATTTCACCTCTTCACACCTAGCCCTTGCTGCTTTCTCCTGGACAACAGCCGAGACTTGTTTAGTTACGAAACAGCCTTAACTGACAGCATCCTATATTAACTACGTTATAGCTCCATTTATTGGAATAAAAAAGCCAGGAGATTGGCTTATACAGGAATAGCTGCAAGCAATGGGTGAACACAGAATGCCACGGAATATTTACACTGCCTAGCAGGCTAAAAAACATACCAGCTGGCATCAAAATTTCTGGCTAACATATTCTTAGTGAGTTCTAATGCTAAGGAACATCCACTGCTCCTTAACGTTACTAGTGTTTTGGCAAACACAACCTTTCATTTCCTTCCCAACCCAAGAAACCCCCTTAAATGTAAATTTGTGAATGATGCCAAGCTGCAGACCTTTGAAAAGTAGTAACTGAAAAAAATGTAATTCCTATAATGATTAAACAGATTTGTCCTGGAAGTTGCCCATCACATACTAGGTTCAGTTGAAAAATGTCTGCATTTCAGGAAATAGCTGTTTAAAGAAAAGAACAAACAGCCCCTTGAGGTATTCTTGAAGATAGGTCAGTCGTGACACTGAGTCTGTGAAATGGATTTGCAGATGAATTCTATGAGGGCGAGTTTGTTCTAGGGATATACAAAATCTTTTCCGTGGAGGTCTGAAAAATGACGGGGTTTTTTGACAGCAAATGGGAATTATTCAGCTGATCAACATGCCCAGGTGATCAGAAATTCTAGCAGGAAAATAAGCCCCAAAGAATCAATAATTAAGCCCAACAGATGTGTGATCACCAAAGCAACAACACAGGGGATAATACTCTCCTCCCATTTACAATCCATAATAATTCTATTCCATAGCATACATAATTAGAGGACACTCTACTAGCTTTACAGTCTGTTTTGCCTAGATCTTTTAAAGAGCCTATACGTGTTGCAAGGAGGGCCTTAAAATTAGCCTGACGTTAATGTTACACGCACAGCCAGTAGTACTATTGGGTGAAGATGTCGGGTTATTCTGTTTCTCTTTGTGCCTTATGCAGAAAAGGCCACAGATGTTTGCTAAACCAAGCTGGCTACACTTCAGGTTATGAAATTCCCTCTTACTACCAAAGCATAAATTTTGGTAGCATGTCTCCTGACTTCTACCTGTAGCACAAACAGGTTTGAATTCAATGAAGGGAAAACTCTCGGATCAAAATTAAGAGGAAATCCTAGGTTTAACTCTTCAGTTTCTTTACAAATGAGGCTGTAGGAAAGACATCATCCGAGCAGTTAAACATGAGCAAACCTGCCCTGAAAGACCTGATTCTGCCCTGAAATTTCAGCTGGTCATCAACATGGTCTTCACTAGATTTAGAAAGATTCCACACGAGCTTGAACAAGTTACAAACATCGCGCTGAATGATTCTGTGTGACACATCAGAAATAACTTTGCACAGGAAGTGAGAAAATGAGTTACATAAACCCAAGAGCTTTGATTTTGCAATTTTAAGCATGCAAGATTTATATTGTGTTGTTTTAACCAAAAGCTTGTCTCATTTTCTCACTTTAATCATTCAGTCTAATAAAAGATATTGCTGCTTCTTACATACCAACCATACTTAACATGCACTTCCTGAATATAAATACAGCCAAACCACATCAGATGCATAAACATCAAATCCAAGTAAAAATACATGCGGTTTAATTACTTCCCTCCCCCCTTCAAGTGCAATTTTACCAAATGATGCACTAACTGGTATCCACAAGCTGACTCCTACTACCCTGAGTGTCAATTCACAGGGATGTATCACTCACGAACAAGAACAACAAACCACAATAAATTACAATGGAACATACTTCCCAGGAAAAATGTCTGACAATGTCAGACCAATTGCAAAGGAGTGTGTGACACTAAGATTGTGTTTTCAGTAAAACAACTGAAGCACCTGAACACTTATTACAAACACTTGGTGATTTAACAGCTAGCAAACCAACATCAACAATTAAAGAGCATGCACTTATCTCCCAATACAGTTTTTACCAAGTTGTTGCTTGGGGTCATCAGCTTTTTTTGGGAGGGGGAAGAAGCCAATCACATTTTTTACTTAAAAAGCAATGCTAATTAAGGAAAATTAAGCAAATTTTTACCCCTTCCTTTGGATCTGTATGAAGCCCTCCACCTGCATGACCATGCCAACACGTTCTCTTTTCTATCAGTTGCCACCTTGGGAGGATCTGTGTGAAAATGAAAAGTTAATTTGCAAGAACCTCAGGAAACATGCATGTAAAAGCCAACAGGAAGAAGAACTACAGGTCTGGTTTGCCTCCCTCATTCTCCAACTATATTAACTTGCTTTAATAAAAGATATTACCTCTTTCTAAAACCCTTGCGTTGCTTAAGAAAACAAAAGTAAGAAAGGGACTATAAATCTAGCAGTAAAGACCATGTTCCAAGCAGCCAGGAGGTGAACATGACAGAGCCTTAGGTATCCTTTTAACAGGAATATTTAAAAACTGAAAAGTGGACTAAAAAACACCAAGAAATTGAAGTTTTGGAGGATAATTGTACTCTCGCACATTAATGTATGAAGTGAGAGACATTTAAGCAATAATAACGTACATAAAGAGTGACAAGGTTCCCTGCTAAATAAATACAGAGGAAACTTCTGAATTTATTAATGCATGTACATGTACTAAATAATAACAACTTACTACCACTAGGCATTTGTCCAAGTTCAATTTTAAAGTGCCTGTCACAAACAATGGATGTGTTAAAGCTTTTCAAGAAGAGTCTGCATTTTGTTTAAGAGATTTGCTATATTTACAATCTCCGGGTTCAAGTGATGTAAAAGCTCTTTAAGAATTCCATTTAATGTGGATGGTTTGACAGCAGACCTCAGGGCTTCCCAAATCTACATTTCACTTTCTATATTTTAAGGAAAAACATTATAAAAACCAAAGTAGATTTCACACTTTGAAGTCCCGATGACACTCAAATGATTTCGAGCTGCTTGAGACAGTTTGATGAGTGGTTATTTATTAAAATTAAAACCCCAAAACAACAAAACCCAAGACAAATACATTTCCCAGCTTCATTCAAGCAAAGTGTCTTACTGAGAAATAAGTCACAATTATTCCATGAACAGTTAAAGTTCCAGCTTCCTTATGTTTACACGATGCTAAGGCACGCAGACTTCCAGGAATAAGAGCCTGACATCCTGACATTCGACATGATAAGAATAAATTTCCATCGTTTCTTGACATCCCACAGCCTAAGCAGTTGTGGAGTTTCTAAGCAGAATTTCGAAGTAATAAAGCCCTACAAGGAAAACACAGCTTTCTATGCATGGGTACTTTCTACACCTGACAACATGAATTTAAGTATCAATACACAAACCCTGCATTTTTAAGAACTGTTCTTTGTAAGTTACTCTGTTATCGTCAGTTTCTAGAGATTCAAAGAGACTTCTTGAGGAGACTGCAACAGTGAAGCCTCTAAGAAAAGTTATCTCCTTTTCTAGAGGCAGTCACAACTTGCCATTTAAACTGCTGCACTTCAAAACTGTAAATAGTGAAGTAAATGAACTACCCAGCAAACTAAAGTGAAAAATGCTCCAAGGGCTTGAGTTTCCCCTGACTTGTGAGCAGGAAGAAAATCAATTTATGCCTACCTCTGAAGCCTCTAATAATGGCCTCGAATAATCTCCTCCCAGACTGTGCCATGATCTTTGCCTGCAGATCGGTGGAACCTATAGAACAGAGGGAAAAAAGTGAAAAAGGAGTCATGCAGAACATGCACTTCACATTCAGAGAATATTCATCTAGCTTATATAAACAAGCAGAACACGAAAACAGGGCAGATGGCTTTGTTCCTTAACAAGTGACCACAGAAAAAGAAAACTAGTGGGGAGCAGCTGTAAAACAAATTACATTCAGCCATTAAAAATGCCAGTGACAATGAACCTTCCTCTTCCCTGAATCCCCACTCCGATCTGGCTTTGTTTCTTTTGTACCATGAAAGCACCAAGTTTTCCCTTTCTTCTCATTTCAATTTCCTCCCAGGTTGGCTTCTGATTTGTTTCAACTATTCTTTTGTTCCGTTTTTCATTATAAATTGTTATTCTTATGCTTATAGGTTCTGCCATTTCCAATTCCTCTTTGCTCGGCTCATGCCATGCTTGTCTCAGAGACTACAAGTTTAATCAAAGCTGCAGCTCCTCACTGGAAAGCACTGGGACTATCAGAGATTAGAGCATGCCTGACTACAGGTTTTAGGTAGGCAGGACATGAGACACCCAATACTCACATACCTATCAATGCATCTTTAATAGATACCCTGCTAGGCACCAACTGCAGGATGCTTTACATGTTATGCTGAAAACAATTACATTTCCCTAAGAGTTTCAAAAGACCATTAATTTTCCTCACACAGACTAGCTGGAAGTGTTCCCCCTGTGGCAAAACAGGGGCCTCTCCTTCGGTTGGCAATGACGGTACCACATCATCTTTGACACATTCGATATTAAATCTTTTACTGCCCTGTTGCAGTATTAACCACACACCTCATGCTATATAAAAATCATTACCACAGAGGAAAATCATAGAAGAACTGCTCATCAGCCCAAGGCAAAGGAAAAATATCATAAAAAGGGTATTTTTAACCTTGTCAGGCAGCAGCACTGTCATATTTTATACCCTGCCTTAACCATTCCTTTGCTCCTGTCCTAAGATACATACCATAAGTTATAATTTAGTCAGTCATTTTAAAGAAAATTAAGTTTACTCCCCTACAAGTCACCACATAGGACGTGCTTATCTCAAGTACTTCCATTATATGACATTACATACAAAGAAATGCTTCCAAGACCTGGGTTAAATGCAGGAGCTGCATTTATAAAGCACGTCATTGTAGAAACACTCATAATTTTACAGGTTCATGTCCATCTAAATAATACATTCTCCATATGAACAGCAATGGTTTCACCCACAGAAAACATAATGGAAAAAGAAAAGGACTTCAAGATGCCTCAGCACATCCCAAGTTAATGCAAACCAATGCAATCCTTACAAAGGCACGGTTATTTGGGATAAAAGCTCCCACCAACATGGAAGAGGGGTAGGAGACACTTCTACCATGGCATCTGGGCAGTACCTAGAATTCAACACCCAGCTAAACTGTACAACCAACACAAAAGGCAGCAGCGTTTGTACCTCAGCAGTCACCTCAGCACAACTCCACCTGCTTCACCAGTCAGAGGCCATTCAGACAAACGCGTTAAACTATGACAATTTAGAATTTATAGCGGAGACACGATCCAGGGCAAAAGGCTTAATACCAACAAGTCCTACATCCACACCAATGAGACTGAGTTTCTGTCTCCTCCAACCTAGAGCACAGTCAGTACACTGAAACCCTCAGCATCCTGACACCAGCATTTATACTTCATCAAACACATGATGCTGATAAAAGACCATTAAGACAAGTTAAGAGTTTAGGGGCTGATGAATGACTGCTCACAACTGTGCTTTGGCTTCTCTTAAGACAACACAGCTGGAACCTTGCCAGAGCAGCACCATTCTCTCCTGCTTGGCCTCATAAGAGGAAGAATCTTGAGTACTGTAAGAATTGAAATCCAGTTATTTAACTCTTTATTCCTAGCAGATAGGAGCATGCAACTGATGCTCCAACAGCTATTAGAAAGAAGCTAATTACTGTTCTAGAGTGTATTCCTAGAATATCATAAAAATATTTTACTAATAATTCATATACTTTGACCCCAAAGTCTTCAAGTTCTCTTCTGACTGATGTATGCAATAAATAACATCCCAGCAACAACTTCAATTGAAACACCAGCAGATCTAATCTCAATTACTACAGTAGATAGCCTACTTACTTGACTGAAGCTATAAACTGTCATGGGGTTAAGAGATGAATACTGCAAAAAGATTAAAAGATTTGCATAAAGTACACAGGAAATCTTGTTCTTATTTTCAGTCTTGGGCCTGGAAGACTGGAAGTCTCAATCCTCTCCCAAGCTCCTGCCTAAAAACCAAGTCTCAGCAAAGAATTAAACAAGGTGAACAATTTACTTCACTGATACGCATCTGCCCAAATGAGTGGGACCACTCTCCACACATTCCTCACTACAACTCATTCTCAAGAGATTTAAGACTACAAAGGAAAGGCATACCTGAACCTTATAGCAACAGATAAAAGTAGCAGGTTATTGCTTTAAAGGAGCGGGAACAAGTCCTGCTTCTTTCTGAATTTAAGAAATTATGCAGGGGACTTTAATTCTGGCATTTCCTAACTTCCCAATGCCTGACTCTGCACCATTATGTTCTTTTAATGTATTTTTGGATATGATTCTAAAGGATGAAACAGATGTCTAGTACTGATTGCACATAAAAGTCATATTGCTGAAATGTCATGACTGTTGGTAGTAGTTTAAATACTATAAATGCAAACAAACAACAGGGTTTAAACACATTTACACAAGGTCAGATCTACACTTAAAAGCTTCTCTCTGGAGTATGTTACATGCTGTTCCAGACATAATCTAATAGGGATGTTTGGGGTTTTTTAACTGTAACAGAAAATAGAACTGAAGGTAGGATTCAAGTACCTGTGCACTGTTCAAAATCCCACCTCATTTTGCTGAGTTTGCAAGGCAAAAAAAGAGAAGATGAATAGGAAAGAGCAGAAGAAAAGAGAAAGGTGAAAATATTCTGGTATAAATGTAGACTATATTGTCACCACTATGAACAATATAAACTTAACTGGAGTTAGGTTTAACAATGGCCAACGTGCAATTGCTCTGTACACATACCCAGAGAAAATGACACCAAGAAAGTTAACAAAATGACACACACACATACAACCCACTTTACCAATCTACCCGCACATTTGGCTTGGTTTGGTAAAAAACATCTCAATGGCAGAACAGAAAACCCATGCAGCATGACAGCAGGCACCCCAGCGTACACCACAGCACCCCTTCACAGGGAGTGCTCCTCACCCTGTGCCCTCCTGGTATTCCCCAAACGACTTTCAGACCAAGTTCCCGTATTCCCATCTGTTCCTTTTCATTATATATCCTTCCTCATGACAATTTTCAGTATTATTAGACATCCACTTTATAGACAGACATACAGGGTTGCTGAACTGCTCAGCAGCAATACTTCCCCTTCCTCTATAAAGGGATTTTGATAATTCAAGGAGCACAGAAAGCACGTCTGTCAGTAAAGAAACTGCTGATTAATAGTTCCTATGCATCAAGCTGCTCAACTGCACCACCAAAGTCTAGAGACAAGAATTTAGCAATGCACACAGACATGTGAAATGACAGCTAGACAATAAACACCAGTGTAATTTCACAGAACAGACCAGGCTTTAAGTAAACTCAAAAAGCTAAATGTACAGAAATGTAAGGAAAACGCCCCAAACTTCTCTTAACAACCACTTCAGAGCAACGTGCTTTATCATGTCATGTGGCAGCTGGAAGGGCAAGATAATAGAAGGGGAAATAAAAGCATCTTCTACTTTTTACTGTTACACTTGCAGTAGCATACAAAGCCACACTTTCAAAACTGCCTAAGTCCTCTCTGAAAGAAACCCCACAGTGTATTTATTGTCTTATACAGATTCCTACTAAAATAATCATCATTAAAGGCTGTTGGACCTTTTCAGTCAAATGCTGTTTTCTTTCCATTGATGTTTTAGATGAAACAGAGCTTGCCATTGCTGTTATTTTGGATGTGGGCAAACTGTTCTACAAAAAAACCCTAAGCATCCTAATAAAGAAATACCACCTTCCAGAGCTTACTAAGCAGGCCACATCCAACATCTCCATTCTCTCCACTGGGATAATTTCACCAGAGCTTTTTCCTTCCTTTAACCACATTTTTTCCCCACGAGCTAGGCTACGACTATAGTGTTTACCACTCTGAGCTATAAAAACACAACCTGACACAAACCACTGCTATTTGTATAGTTACATCAGTAAAAGCACAACTGGGGTTGTACCACCAATTCTACTCACAAAAGTGGTTTCACTACAGCAAGGAGAAGCACCATGTTGCCACTATAACTGTGTCACATCAGGTGTGCCCTCGCAGGAAGGCCCTACTTAGGAACCATTCAGGGAAGATGTGTCATTAAAGCCACTATCTGGATTTCACACGTGGTTGGGTCCTGCAAGTCTCCCATCCCATATGAGATTAAGGGCTGGATCACAGGCATTTATTTCACATTTACTGCCCTTGGTTATATTCAACAACCTAATGCAAAATCTAACCATACCTGACACCTAGAATATAGCAATAAAGGTAACATAAGAGCTTTCTCACACACTAAAGTATACCAAGACATGTCAGCACAGAGCAGCCTGGAGGCTTTCACAGATCACATGCCATAAAACACTCCTTTCATTAAACCTTATTCCCAGATGACTGTGCAGGACGCAGCTTAGGATCCCAGCAGGTAAATTTAAGTGGTTTTAAATGCAAGCCCAAGTGTGTTTCTTCAATTTTTAACACATAGAAAAGCTTTCAGAATAAGCCCATTAAAAAAAAATATTTACAGCTTGCACTAGTGTATAACTATAGCAAAATAATCAAATCACTGAACCTAAAATAGGATGCATGTACTTGCTCCCAGAAGAGGTTTTAAATGCTGAATGATCTAATTTATAAGAGTCAATGGCTAATCTCTCTGAAATACAACCTGCTGCAGTGCCTCACCAGCTTCTGACAGCCACTTCTGTTGGTGCAGGCACAGTATTTGTTGAGCTAGCTGAAAAATGAGAAGTAAAACTGAAATCACAGGACAGAGCATTTTCCTGTCAGCAAATTTAGTTAAATGCCAGCAAATTTAGTTAAATGTTAAGAAAATCATGTCAACTAGTCCCAAAATCTAGAAAGGCATTATAACAAAAAACTCCAGCACACTGAGTTTGAGCTTCCTGCTAGATAATAATCAATTTGCAAAACACACTATGTAAAATGTGCTGTTTGCCATAATGTGGAGCTTGAAGCAGAATTAAATTCAAAATCAGCAGATTGTCAGAAAAAAAACACCCCAAAAATGAATAATTGACCACTTTCTAGCATGGAAATGCCTAGAAAATAAGAGGCCAAAGAAATGAAGACTTGCATATACACACACACACACTATAGACACAGCCTTAACTTTCTAGCTCAGAAAATCTAGTGCAAATCAACATTCAGCAACACGTGGCAATTCAAACTTCTCAGCAAGAATTTGCATTTCTCACATGAAAACAATAACCTTCAAAAGGAAAATGGAACTATAACTGATACTTTTACACATTACCATGACAACATTGCTATTTATTCACTAACATCCAAACTATGTCCCCAGGACCACTGGACAATACCGAGTACCCAAATACCTTTTATCATATCCAAACAGCAGGGAAAAAAATGGTAAAGAAACTTCAACTCTCAGCTTCTTGTCTTGCACAAGTTTCAAAACAAAACCCCCAAATCACTATTTCAATCCTGTTCATCTCATTTATGAAGTAACACAGATTTGACTGCAGTCCATGACAGAATTCTGCCTGTCAAAGGCAACTAATCAAGGCAGGTGACAATGAAAAGCTGCTCATGAACAGTGATATTGGAGGGGAAGAAAATAAAAAAAGAAAGAAAAAAGGCTGTTATGAAGGAGAAACAGTGTCTGAGCGCTTATGGAAAGGTCATTCTTGATCTTTGAGATACATTTCCTTCACTCACTTGAAAACTACGCATGAATTATTGAAAGCTGGACTTATGTGCACTCAATTCCTGTAACAAAAGCAACGATTCACTGGAACTCGTTACAGTCTCACACCGCTGACAGAAAGAATTCCAGTTCCGGTTTCTCTTCCCTACATAACAGCAGGATTAGTTGTCAGAAGTTAGCCTCAACACAAACGTTTAGCACACATCCAAGGGCACTCTTCTTAAGACTTATCCGCACAAAGATGATCAGACGCTCGGACGCGCCGTTCAGACACAGAGCGGTCACCTAAGGAAGGTTCATCCTGGAGCTGTCTGAACTTGCCCACGACTTCCCCGGTCTCTACCAAAACATTCCGCACACACACACTGAGACCGCAGCCCCACACAGAGCCCCACGCACGCCAGCCCCGGGTCCCTCGGCAAGGGGCTCCGCCGCCGGGAGCCAGGCAGCGGCACCGGCCGCCCCGGGGAGCGTGCGCTGAAACAGGGCAAGGACGGCACAGGCCACCCCGCCGGGCTCGGCAGGGCAGCACCGCGGGCCCGCGGCCGCCTCGCAGCGTCCCTCACCGCCCCTCACCGCCCGCCCCGGCGCCCTCCGCCACCCGCCCTCGGCCGTGGCCCGGCGCCCGTACGCACCTGGCGGCTCCGCGGGGCCACCCGGGGCCGCTGCCGGCCGTTCCCTGCCAGCCACCCGTGCGCGCAGGCGGCGGCCGCCGCCGGAGGACGCAGCAGGGCGAGGGCGAGCAGCCGCCGCTTATGGCACGCAGCTGCCACCAAGCTCCGCGGAGGCCCCAGCAGCGACATGTTCGGCGGGGCGCGGAGGAGAGGATTGTGGGACGGCGGCGGACTCGCTGGGAGGAGCCCGGGGCGGGGGGCACGGCGAGGCGGGGCCGCGCTGAGGAGGAGGCGGGCTCGTCGCCATGACAGCGCCCGGCTCCGCGCCCGCCGCCCGCCGGAGCCGCGTTCCCGACCTGGGGCTCCTTCAGCCCGCCGCTGCCCGCTGCCTGCTGCGGCCTCGGCAGCGCGGCCTGCCCGGTCTGCCGGCGGGCAGGGGCGAGGCGGGAGCGCGCCGAGGCTGCCCTCAGCTCCGCCATGACGCCCTGAGGGGGACGGGCCCTTCGGCAAGCCCATCCCCAGCCGTCGCCTCCTCGGAAGGGTTTTTGCCCTGACTCCAAATAAAGACATTGTTTTTGAGAAATCGGACTGTTGAAGCACGGGGGTTCTAAAGCCCAAACCACGCAATAGCAAAGCATCGCTCATGTTGGTCAGCAGCTCCATTAACCTCTGGTGAGGCCACATCTGGAGCGCTGTTTCCAGTGCTGGGCTCCTCAGTGCAACTGGAGAGGGTCCAGTAGAGGCCACAAGGGTGATCAGGGGTCTGGAGCATCTCTGTTATGAGGAGAAACTGCAGGAGCTGGACCTCTTTAGAGAAGACTGAGAGGGGATCTCATTAATGCACATAAGTATCTCCCCCTGGAGACATTCAAAACTGGCCTGGACATGTTCCTGTGTAACCTGCTCTAGGTGGCTTTTCCAACCCTGAGGATTGTGTGAATATAATGGTACGTTATAAAAGCTCTCTTCTTCAGTAGGGTGTTTCTTCTCATCTGCGGCTTTCTCCACACACAGCCAGACACCAATATTGCTGTCAGACAAGAAGGGGTTCCCAACCTGGCACACATCTCTCTCAGCAGGTTTCGGGACCCCACACAGCGGCTGCTTCAGCGGTTTTCCAGGGCTCAGGCACAGGCAGGCCTCAGCCCGCAGAGCCATGAGGACACGCTGTGCTCCTGCCGGCACATGGCACCACACGTCTCCACACAGACCTAACTGTGTTCCACGCCCTTCCCGGGATTAAGCTGTGAGCTATCTGGGAGAACTCCTTTGGCTAACACAGCCTGCAGCTCACCCATGGGTCCTTTAAGACCAGAATCATGCAGCAGTAGTGTGGTTCCTGATTAAACAGCGATTTAGGACGAAGATATGCCATGGATTACATTCACCATGGCCTGTATGCTCCCGTCTGATTGGCATGCAGAGCCAGGAGGAAGCTGTAACTGTGTGGCATTTTTAATCACATAAAGATTTCTTCAAAGCTACCAGAGCTTGACTAGTGGTGCTCTTGCCTTGAGGGAGAGCCGTAAGCTCATTTGCAGGGAAAAAATACAGAGAGACAGACGGAGAGAAAGGAAGAGGACAATTGGCTTAAAGCTGGTTTTTAATGAGGCTGGCTGTCTTCAGCCTGTGCTTTGATATGCAACTTTGCTTCTGACCAGGATTCACTTTATGCGACAGAGGCGACGTTTCTCTCACTAATCTAATTCCACATCATAATTGCGTTTGACGCCTGGTCTGAACAGTGCCGCCCTGTGGCATTGCTCAGAACGAGAAACAGCAATCCTAGGCTTGCGGCTTCCATGCATCCGCTTCCTCCTGCGTGCCCTTTTCCACATGGAAGTTTGACCAGGGAAAATGTGGTGATTGTGACAATTTGGCTGGGGTAGCCTCGACAGACAGGCTGGCCAGCACTTTTGAGTGATTTTAAACATTTCTGCAATGTTTCTACGTGTGTTCCTGAAATAGCCTTCGTACATACACTGTGTGCATGCAGATGTGGCACATCCTGGACCAAGCTGACCTGCAACACAGGCTCTGAGCTGTATGATTCACATCTAGTATTGCCACTATACTGAGCTCTTTGGGAATGTGCTATGTGCAATATACTTTGTGTGGATTAAAAGAGAGCCCTGAACTGTGGTATGGCAGGATTTGACACAGCCCTTGTGCCTTTCTAATGGAAATTTACAAAATCCATTGGTTGTGTTAAACCCCACAATACTGTTCGGAGACAACTGCATTACTACAGTCCTGTCTTTGGTACACAGGGAGAGAAGAGGTTCCACATACCTGTACAGTGTGTCGGTGACAGAAGCTCTCACATACTTCCAGTAAGACCCTAACGTTCTAAAATGCCTGAAGGCACAGTTCTGATCTGCAGACAGGGAGTTTGTTAATGATTTCTAGGAAAATATGAACTATTAATCCTCAGAGTTACATTTTAGAGCAGAGCAGCCACACACACTGAAGAGCAATGTGATTTCTATTTGTAGCCGATTAAGTGGCATTAATTATCTGTATTCTAAAATGTTACAGAAATGGCATTTTTCTTCTTCAAAAAAACCCCGCAGTTTTGTCCGCCTTTACACTAAGCAAGACTTGTCCTATACCTTGGTGCGGCAAACAGGTTACGTGTTGTACATACTGCTAGCTGGTTTACAAGTTATTTAAAATGGATCCTGTCAGTTAGATACCACAAGGCTACAGAACTATCTAAAATCCTGACCAGAATGCCAGCCACTGGAAAAGGCTGTTTAGCCTCTCACATTTTGAACACAAGCCATTCAGGTTTTGGTTGGTTGGTTGGTTTTAGGGGTTTTGGGCTGTATTTTGATTTTATTTTCATTTTTCAGTGGGCTTTTTTTTCCACTTCTTTTTTCCTTAAATGGTCTATCCTGTATTTTGGTTATTTCATCTTGGTCTGTTATGGAGCTTTGTGTTTTTGCTCAGTGTTGTGTTGGTTGTAGAATACATGCTGTTACATTCTCACTAAGTCTTTCTAAGCTTGGTCTTGCATTATTTTTACTCTGAATATTAGCCATCTGGCACTGTGTGCTGCAGCATTTAGTGCCACAAATAATAATGAAAAATATGGTAATATCTCATGCTACTTTAATGCAGAAATGTAAGACAGAGGGTACAAAGCTTTAGGCAGATAATCTTAAAGCTGCCAAAGTGTGTCATTCCCTCTGCCCTTGTTTTCCATAAATGATTCTTTGATTGGAAACAGCAGTGGTAACAGGAAAGTCAGTGGTTGATGCACATTAATGAAACTGTGTTTCTTGTCCTTAATGAGCTACAGTGCTGAAGAAAAACAGGTAGGAAAACCACCAAGATGGATACATTTCTGTTCAGGTAGATGTGGGCACAGTCACGATTATTAACATACATTGTTATAGAGTCATTGATCTCTAAGCATTTAACAAGTTGCCAAATCCTGAGGACCTTCCTTCACCCCACCTCACTTGAGTCTCCTGAGTTTTGGTTATCACTCTTCATGGAAGATGTTAGTGTGCAGGTAGAAGTGGGTGTATTTGTAATGGCCATGGGGTTTGAGACAGATTGTTGTGGTGTGTGTGGAAATATACTTATGTTGTCTGCATCTAGTAATAGGAAGACAAAATTGGCAGTTGTTTTTACTTGCAATGGAGTCCAGGTAAGGGCTGCAGGACAGAATTCTGTGAGCAGATTTCTGAGCCCTGTTTGGTGAGAAAGTGCACACTGTGCTCCTTTCAAAACTTAACAGAAACCTGTGTTCATATTGGAGACTCTGCCCTGTTCATTTCTGTCTCCAAGCCAAGGAATTCTGAAGTAAAGAACATAAGCGATTATCCAAACAGGAATGTAGTAAAGTCTGAGCAAATGTGGAAGCTAGAAGGTTTTTTTTTCTGAAATGGTGCCTGTGCATGCTCAGAGCCAGTGTGTGTAGAACTTGTAGTTCTACATTCATACAGTACCACAGATTCATGGGTGAATCAAGCTTTGCGCTTTCGGAGAATCCCTGCCACTGGATTTCTTAAACCTCTCCTTTTCTTTGAAAGAGTTCAGGAATGAGAACCAACAC
>WYDI02028053.1:0-74375 GCA_009867235.2 Psittacus erithacus
GCACACAATACTCCAAGTGAGGTCTCACAAGAGCAGAGTAGAGGGGCAGGATCACCTCCTTCGACCTGCTGGTCACGGTTCTTTTGATGCAGCCCAGGATACGGTTGGCTTTCTGGGCTGTGAGCGCACACTGAAGCTGGTTCATGTTCATTTTCTCATCGACCAACACCCTCAAGTCCTTCCCCACAGGGCTGCTCTGAATCTCTTCTCTTCCCAACCTGTAGCTGTGCCTGGGATTGCTCCGAATTAGGTGTACGACCTTGCACTTGGCATGGAGACAAAAAGACATGGAGATGTGGTGCCCAGGGACATGGTTTAGTGGTGGAGTTGTCAGTGCTGGGTTAGCAGTTGGACTCGATGATTTTAAAGGTCTTTTCTAACTTAAATAATTCTATGATTCAATGCGCATGTTCCTCTGCAAGTGTGTACGTGGCCCAAGGAAAGTTTGGGAGTGCAATCATGACTACACAAAAGGCAGAAAAAGCGCTACTTGCTACTTGCAATTTGCATGTGCTTCATGGTTCAGAGCGCAGAGAACATCTGTCTGACTTTCCTTTCATGGTGGAAAGAGCACTTGATTGTTTGCTTTGGTGGGAAACGATATGAGGTTGTCTGCTCCAGATGCTGTAAGGCTAACAGCCTGTCATCTTTGGGAAACAAAACAGCTTGGAAATGGAAAAATTTGCCCAGCCTGTGCAACACTCCAGATGTGTCCTGGTTGGAGATAAGAGAGGCTCTGTCTCACGTTTTTCTGTGTCTCCAGCTATTACAGCTGTATTTTTATAGACTTTTTAGTGTCATCCCTGGGAAGACAGCTGGGCATGTCTTCATAGGCCCAGGCCAAGCAAAATTCCTTGTGACCTCCACAGGACAATGAACAGTTTCCAAGCCTCCATCAGGCTTTGCTGCTTCGTCTCATCTAGGAGGAAGGCAGAAATGAAGGTTCAATCTGAACTCACTTGAGGGCAGTGGCAATTTTAGCAATGGCTTTAATTAGCTATGGATGAGGCTTTCTGTGTCAGACCTAGAGAAGTCAAATGGGGAAGAATTCAGGTATTACTAATTGCAGCACCTCAAGGCTTTAACCTTACAGCAGATGCCAGTGACATATTGTTTGATTCTCTTCAAATGTTCTGCATTACAACTCTGAGACCATCTATTACCATGTGTTCAAGGATCTGATTTCCCCAGCAAAGTGCCATGGAATGCTATGCACTCTGTATTTGTAATATATGGGATGCACATCATGTCCACAGATCGTGTGTCCTTCAGGATCAAACTGAGAAACAGGCTCAGAAATCCTGATGTCTGCTTATCTATGGCAGGCCCAGTAATACAGCTTTTATTATTAGAATGATGCAAGATTACTACAATGGCATTAGTACAATGGCAAAACGGAATCTATGTCATATAAGAAAAGAAAGCTTAGAGGCAAAGGTGACCAGAAAACCACGATCTAAGCATAGCAGCTATGATTTTCTGACCTAATCTTGTGAGGCCTCTAGATTTTGTCTGAAGATGAATCTTGATTAGTGTCCTCTGTCTGCAAATTTCAAACTGCACCAGTGAGGCACAGTTATTTTCGCTGTTCTACTAGATCAGAAATTGAGGCAAAATTCCTTACTTCAGGTTGCCCTGCAAGACAATAGTGGAGGGGATATGAGAAGCTGGGTCTTAAGAGTGCTAACTCAGGAAGCAGATAACAGCTCTTCAGAGGCCAGTCTACAGGCAGGGATAAATATCTGTCTCCAAAAGAGTGATCAAATGAAATTCTGCTTTTGGAAGGTAAATTAAACCCCCTTTTCTTTCCTGCAGCCCAGGAATGAGCATGTTTTGAATCCAACTGTGCAACATTAATCACAATATGGAATATTTGAGCCAAAGGTCAGCCACAGGGAGCCAGCTATTAACATATGGGATTTATCTGTCTCCTTCTTCATAAAGATGCATCATGCTGGATAATTAAACTTCTGAGTGCCAGTGTGAAGTGTAGTCTGTTCTTTTCACTGCTTTTTGTGATTCTATCCAGAACCATTTCCTTTCACTGTATGCTCAGAAGGGGAGGAAACAAAGGTGGCATCCTGATCTTCATTATTAATGCACAGGAAAACTTGGAGGAAATCCCTTTTATGCCCCTGGCTTTGTGTAAATAAAACCCTACAAACTCAGAAGTCATACTGTTCAGCTCCTATATATATTTATACACCTACGTGCATAGCAGATGTTTCTCCAGGCACTTAATCAATGTTTCGGCAGAAAGATGGTGTGGAAAAAACTTCATAACAATCTGCATTTCAGTTGATTTATTTTGATTAAATTAAAGATCTAGAAAACAAATCCAAAAACTTTTGAAGTGGCTACATGGGAATAAAGAGAACCATATTCTGCTATGATGTAAGTCAGTGCTTCTCCATGTTATGTGGAATAAAAATACAGGCAGCACTCATCTCTCCTTTATTGGTAACTGGGCAGCATTTTGCCACTTTGGGTAGAAGAATTACACACAGCTAAAGAATTTCTGAGGAAGGCGTCTAGCTGAAGCTTGTCAGGCTGCTGCCTCGTATAACCAACAGAAGCACTTCCAGGAACAATTAATCCGGTTCTAATCCAGACACCTAAGGTAGGAGGCATGATCCTTCTGCAGATACCTCCCTCTTCCCAGCCTACATGGCCCGCTTAGAGGAGACGTCTGCTTTCAGACAGCTAAAATTAAGCAAGGGGAATCCCACAGCAGCTGACTCTGTACTCCACTTTGTTTCTGCCACAGTAAAATTGTTACTACTATTATTACTTAAAGTTATGTTATGGTAAGACTCAAAGGCCAGGTATGGTGGAGTAAAATGCAATTCCCTACCCCACAAAGTGGACAACTCAAGTAATTAAAGGATGATTTTGCTTTTAACTCTGTAGTTTGACTGAAAAGAATTACAAACACTGACTTGCAATTAAAATACATAATACTTGATTCATAAGATACCAAAATGGCAAACTATGTACTACATATGTCCCATGACACTTGTACAACAGAATGACTATATAGTTTTGGCTATAATGTAAATAAAAAAGGGATTTATCTTGTTAAGTGTTTCCAGTGCATCATTCTGCCTGAGAGTTGTTCTAAAGTGCAGCCAGTTGATTCATTTTTTGGATTCCAATACACTGTTTTTCACTTAACATAAAATGGTAATGTTTTACGTTTATATAGTACTTTTCATCTAGAAAGATCCCTGAAGCCTTCTTGAGTGCTTTCTGGAGTTTCAGTACCCAGAGTGCTGGAGGAAGAAGGCTTGTCATGAGAAAAATGCAGTTGTGACCAAATTTCTTTATTGCATGAAACAAACACTGTAATTTTTATGTGGTCAAGAGGTATGAGGCACATACGATGTGCCTTGAAGAAGGAATGGGAATATCGGGAACCTGAGTGGCTCACAGATGGGAGACAATACTGACTCCCCATCACACCTCATATGAGACAATTGTCAAATGGGGTCCTCACCTTTGGGCTGGATATGTGCTGGACTGATTGTCTCCCCAGTGAGGGATTTGCAGCAGGTCCTGCACCAAAACCAGGCAACCTGATGAGACAAGCTATCTCTTAAATTACTTGAGAGATGTTTGACTCAGACCTATCATTTAAGCACTGTCTTGTATGAGGCACTGAGTGAGGAATTAAGACACTACGGTAAGAAACAGGTTGACCTCAGCCATTGCTCATTCTCAGATGTGTTCTTGGTGAGTCCTTTCAACTTGCTGCCTCTTCCAGACCTTTCTTTTCATTGTTTCTGTTCAGCAATAGTTTTCAAGTCTAGATACAGCCACGGCAGCTTAGAGGCTGCACAGCTTCACAGTCATTTCATGGAGCATATACACGAGGCACTTTGCTAAAGCTGCACCTGGTATGGTCGACCACATAACCACACACTCAAACTGAATGTAACACTGGAACAGAGCAGCTATCACCAAAAAAAATGCCTGTGCTCCTTTGACAAGCTGTGGCAAGACACCTAGAGATTTTTGGTAGCTTCAGCAAAGTGTTACATTCCATTTAAAGGTGTGGATGTGCAGGATCTGGTGGGGAGATGGTACGTATCACAGCAAAATAGCTGTCTGAGCTGAGAAAAAGTTGGGAAACACTGGCTTGACCTGTCAGATTGCAAAGCAGGGACAACCGCCTCTGCAGTGTCTATGGCAGTGGAGATAAAAACATGATGAGGACTGCAAAGCATCTTTAGAACACAAATGGTTAATGCTTACACACAGAAATTATATGGAGAGGTCTGTAAGGTCAAGAATGCAAAAGATAGGGAAATCCAGCACTCCAGCTCGCCTTTGAGCTTGTTTTCTTTCTTTACTGTTTGCAATTCCCTGGTCATACGTCATTCCTCCATCCCATGCTTCAGACTGAGCATTGCTCACAGAGCAGGGAACTAATAGATGCTGATGCTCCCTCATTCACCTAAGCACATCATTTTACTGCATTTAATAAAAAAAAAAATCGATTTTTATGATGTTTTGCTCCATACAGTATCGATGGGCTCCGTAATACAGAACAACTATATCTCACAACACTCCTGTGAAGGAAAGGGCACCTGGGGAATAAGGCTGCTCATAACCAGCGCTGACACTGCAAACGTGGACAACACAAAAGGGTGTCCACCTTGCTATATGACAAGTGACTTTTTGAGGAGCACTTAGCATTTTATAACATTTCATTTGTTCACAGATAGCTCTGATTGATGATGCTGCTGTTTGGCAAGACTTGAATTGAACCAGAACTGATAGCGGCCACCCATGTTCTGGATTTCATCCATTTGCTAGGTTTCACCTTTTTTCTCCCTAGTGAAAGAAGAGCTGCACACAAAGACCTGAGCAGTCTTTTAGCACATACCAAATCTCCAGATTTCAGCCCTTGTCATGAGTAAAATGCAGTTGTGACCAAGGAACATGGTCACAGAAAACATATTTCTCCCAACTCACTCTGTCCCCTTACCATGCTGGGGCAGTGGGTTATGTAGGACAGATTCTGTGGAAACAGCACCAACTACTGAGCACCCAATATCCTTTCTGCAGGGGCTTCTTGGGGCTGGGGGGTTTGGAAAGGGAAAGATCTGTCTCTGCAGCACAAGTGATGTTGGATATTCAGCTCCTCAAGTCACTGAGCTTAAATCAGTCTGAAGCTTTCCAGCCCTGGGATGACTCAAGTTGCTGCTGTCACTTTGCTGTGATTTGAGTCATCTGCTCTGAAGAATAACAACATAATCCCAGTGATAAATATACAGAAGACATAAAAGAATGGTTTGGGTTGGAAAGGACCTTAAGATCATCCAGTCCCAACCCACCTGCCATGGGCAGGGACACCTTCCACTAGATCAGGTAAATCAGTTCAATCCAAGTATGTACGCCAATGTATAAATACATACTTCATCCCCAAATGTCTTTCTTTTCCTTGGGTTCATTCCCAAAGCCTGTGCACATCATGTTAGGTCCCAGGCTCTCCATCATGTCTCCATCCTGTAATACTCACTACAAACAGATTCTGGGGCATACTGAGGCATGTTTTGGCTGTCTGATTGTGATGTCTTGTCCTTTTACTTGGATGGATCCACTTGCAAAGTGGGAACCTCAATTCCTACAGGTTGACTGATGGAAATACCCACTGGGAGAGGGCTCCAGACCATGGAAAGGGAGAGGAAAACACTAGGGGAAGGTTAAACAAAGGCACATCTGGGGGATTCCTGTCCCATGAAGAAGGAAGTGGCTCTTACAGGTGAGTAGGGCCAGCAGCATTTGAGAAGCACCTGTGGGCATCCCAGATCAGAGCAGATACCAGTATCTAAAGGGGGCTACAACAATGCTGGAGAAGGACTCTTCATCAGGGATTATAGTGATAGGACAAGGGGTGATGTGCTCAAACTGAAACAGGAAGTTTAGATTAGATATAAAGAGGAAGTTATTCCCTGTGAGGGTGCTGAGGCGCTGGCACAGGGTGCCCAGAGAAGCTGTGGCTGCCGCATCCCTGGCAGTGCTCAAGACCAGGTTGGACACAGGAGCTTGGAGCAAGCTGCTCTGGTGGAAGGTGTCCCTGCCCGTGGCAGGTGGGTTGGAACTGGATGAGCTTAACGTCCTTTCCAATCCAAACAGTTCTATGCTCCTATGATCTCCACACATCCTCCCTCACCCCCAGCCCGCATCTCTCCAAGCCTGACAACAAAGGAGGCGGTCGGCGGTGACTCAGCGGCGGGCCCGCCCCTGGCCCGCCTTGCCGCTCCCCTCTGCGAGGCCGGGCCGGCTCCGCGCGTGTGGCGGGGCCGCGCCGGCGGGCGGGCGGACACTCAGTCAGTCGGTGACCGACCGGGCAGCTCCTGCTCGCTCTTCCCGTGCTCTCGCCTCGGGGTCCCTCTGCCCTCCTCTCCCCACGGGAGAGCCGCTCCGGCGAGGTAGGTTTTGTGTCTCCTCACACAAAGGAGCCGCGCTGGCGGGGTGGGACGGGACAGCCGCGGGGTGGGGAGGGAAGGCGGCTCCCGGTGAGGGTCCGGGTGGTGGCGGTGGGGGTGTCCCATGGCCGTACCCCAACCTCACGCTGTGGGGTGCTGCGGGGCGGGACGCTGCAGCAACCCCGTGCTGTGGGGGTCCTGTGGGAGAGCCTCGGCTCTACGCTTTTATTCGTGAAGCGAAACCCTGCGAGTTGATAGTGGCTTTGTAAAAGCAACAGTGTAGGGGGGAGCGAAATAGAAGGGAGCCTGGGAGGGTGCGGGGCACCGAGTGTGTTGCCGGTCCCGCCGGCCGGGGGTCCGCCGAAGCCGGCTTCCCCCCGGGTTGTCTGGGGCTGAGGAGCCTGTGGGGCCTTTCGGCTTCCCGGAGGGGAAACTTACATATTCTCTGGCGACTTCTGGGGTGTGAGCTGGGGCGTGTGGTGTTGGATGGGAAGAAGAGGTGGTAAAGAAAATAAGAAATAGGTATATTCTGTTTCCTATACGTCCTGCCTTGTAGAATGAGGGTTCAGAGCAGCCAAACTTCTGATGTAGACAGTGGATGTTGCCTTACAAATCTTTAGAAGCAGGAAACGCTGGGAGTGTGGTGAGGACTTGCGCTGTCCCCCTGTGCTTTCATCCTTCTCAGCGCGGATCTGTCAGAATTTCCCTTCAGACAGTCCAAAAGTCCAGGTTTTCCTATGCGTTGGGTTGGAAAGCATTACGTCTGGCCGGGATAACTGCATGGATAAACTTATTTTGGGGGTTCACGAGGAGAAACGATGCAGTGCAGGAACTCTGTGTATCATAACTGCTTGTTTGCTTCTTCCATTGGATTTCTTTTCATAGCTTAATGAGTTCTGGCATGTATCAGTACTTTGCGAATGCAGAGTATGGCCGTGGCTGGCATCAGGGCAGAGTCTGGTCCTGTTAAGTTCAGAGCATGTTTGTAGCAAACTCGAGAGAGAGGCAGGAACATGTGAACTTTCTGGGTTTTGTTGAGAATTCTGCATAGTCAAACAAAAATGCAGCAAAACGAGGAGAAGATGCTTCTGTGTGAGCTGTGTGCAGTTTGTGGTGGGAGTATTGTTGAATAACACGCTGGCAGTGTTGGTGTTTTGCATTGTGATACGTATATGTGTGTGCACCAAGTCCTGTGGCACCAGTGAGGATATTTAACTTTGGCTTGGCACAGATGTAGGAGAATGGAAGAATGCTGTTAAAAACGGCAATAACTGCTTGGGGATCTTGTAGATAATTTGAGAGGCTTTTAAACTATCTTCAATCTCCCTGTGTTGTGAACAGAACACAGAGAATCTCTTGCTTTATTGATGGTTGTTTTCCTAGTAATATATGGACAGAGAGTATGTACTGTGTGATAGCTGGTTGCTTATTGTCAGCGATATTTGCTCAGGGACAGTAAACAATTGTTTGCTGAGCTTTATTAAAAAGAACCACAAAATCCCTATATCTTCTAAAACAAAGCCTTTATTGTCTTAAAGCAACTGTGGCCCGATTTCATGCTTGGTGTAGTTTCACTGATGTCCATGGAGTTTTGCCAGGGATCATTTTGGCAGGTGAATCGTCACTTCTGTTTTTCAGAGTCCAAAATACTCAAGAGTAATGCTGCTATTTTGCCTCCATCATTAAAGTGTTGTTAGCTAAAATGGTATGCTGATGGTTCCCAAAAGGAAGAGGTAGAGGTGAGAGTCACTTCATCAGGTCCTCTAAATACTTCCCTGCTTCCTTTTTACTTTCTGCTTCAGCTCTTACACCACTTAATTTACTCTCTTCTTCCTTTTTCAGTCTTAGCACCACTTTTCTCACTTCAAAATTTAGAAGTTTCTCTGAACTCCAGCTCACCCTTGAGCATTTAAAGGTTTTGAGGCTTGCTGTTCTGAACCTTACACCATCCCTGCACAACAACTAGGTAAGTGAAGAGCCGTGTGGTAGATGCAGTTGGGAGATCTTTCTTGCACATGCTTCTTTACAAGCTGACTTATGTGGTGGCTCTGGTCAGTGCATTTGCTGAAGTGGCAGATTGTCTGACAGTCATGCTGTGGAGCAGCCAGGCTTGAGAGAGACAGGCGCTGGGATGGGGGTGGGGAGCCACTTGCTTTTTACATTTTGCTGTACTCTAGATGCTGAGAAACAGCTCTTTTTGACAACCCCCTTCATAACATCAGTAAGGATGAGAAAATCACCTAAAAATAGGAGCAGAATTAAAAATTGGGAAAGATAGAGGAAATATTCTTTTTTACTGTGAGAAAAAGAATGGAACTCTTTAACTGGTAATTTTCTTCAACAGAACTGTGGCTCCATCAAAGTTTCAAAACCAAAGATTTTCTTGAATAAAACTGTTATCTTTGTGAGCAGTTATCAGTGTTTCATACACATGGCCAACTCTAAGACTGCTCTGGCACCATGGCAGCTTTAAAAAAAGCAAGTTTCACTGCTCAGCTTTGCAGCATCTCTGCTGAAACGTTTTTGTATCTGACATCTTTGTGCTGTATAACTTTGGCTCTATCTGCTTTTCATAAGTGCACAAAAAGAGCATGTCAGGCACAACTCACAGCCGATAACCTTCTGATGCTTTTGGAAAAAGCAAGTATCAAAGAGCAAGACACATGTAACTTTGAATGGGAAAAAATGTGCTTAATGCTTCTTTAGTTCAGTGATTAGTCTAAAGTTTTTTCTGGTTTGGCCAGACCTTATGTGCTCTTGAGTATCAGTGGCAGTGTGGTTTGCTGCTTAACATAATGTTAAAAAGAGCCTGTAACTCTTCTGCATTTACTTAAAGAGTATGTAAGTTGGAGTTTTGATGTTTAATTTTAACATCAGACAGTGAAAGGATCCAGCTGTGGAAAGGGAATTGGTCACTTGCTAACCTGAACATAGAGCTGCAAATTTGACAGGAGAAATGTTTTTTTAGGAGGAAATTAAATTATCTGGCTAGGATTGCATTTCTCAGTGATATTTCCCCTTTCCACATCTGGCATGTTCTTGTCAGGTTTATTTCTGTGTGTGCTTCATTCATACTAATCTCTCTAATAATATATACTAATTCATACTAATACTCAACACTGTGCTGAAGTGGAAAAGTGTTGCATCTTCCCACTGTGGGGAAGTCCCCTTTCCTTTGCAGGCGGAAAATAAAACCACCAGAAAGTAAAAGAGTCACCCATGACTACACAGCGGTACAAGAACTTGAACTTGTGCTTCCTGAAGTACTGGCTGGTGTTGAAATGAGAGAATTTTACCCTGCATGGAGTAGGAGAAGAGGCACAGTCCAAATGGCAGGGTTTTGTGATAAGTGCTTGAAAAGACATTCAGCATACACAGGAGAGAAAAAACAGGAAGGGACGCTTTTCTTCTCCTTTCTACACCTTGCCTTTAAACAGTGGATGCTGTTTTACACATGGGTCTCTGGCTGGATGTCTGGGAGGTCCTTCATCTGGCTCCTTGTACAATTGCGTGCAAGCAGGTTCCAGCAGAAGGGAAGAGAAGGCTTCACAGAGCCAGGAGGATCCTGGCAGGACTAGGACTGCCTTTGTGTGACCCCAGCAGCTGCATGAGATAATTTGAGTGCAGATCCCCACCCTGAGAGGCCAGGCTCGTGCTTCTGGGTCTCTTACTTCTGATGGGCGCACTCATAGAGCTGCTGTTGTTGCTCGGCTGCTCTTCCGCTTCAGGGTGTGGGTGCGAAGGACTGTGTGTGGCAACTCTCTTGCTGTAATCCCTGAATTATGTGAGCAGGGAGCACTGCAAGAAAAGGAAAGATGTGGTCGTTTCTTCCCCTTTCTAACTTGTAAACTCCGGAGGATGTCTCCTATCTTTGTGTTTCATGACACTGAGAAAACTGAAGTTTGCAGCAATGTTTTTCCTTACAGCGCTGTGTTTGGTGGTTGACTGTTAAAATTGCAAAGTCTGTCGCAGTTTTAACTTCAGTTTCAAAACAGCAGCCTACTTCCTGTGTTCAGGCCAATGTTGCAAGTTTTGTGCAGTGAAGGGTAGGAAACTTGCAGGTGAGACTCGAGCAGCATTTCCAAGTTGCGTCTATGAAAGAACAAGGCGCAAAGATTTTTTGGATCAGTTATGTGCAGTGCTGTGTCCATTGATCTGTATCAATTTTTAAAAGAATATTTGAAATCTGTAGTTGCTATAACTGATAGGTCTATAGCTGAAAGGGCAGGCTTTGTGGTGGCTTGGTGCAGTTCACTTTCTAGTATAGATCTAAGCCTGGCTTGGAGTCAATTGAATCTTCAGTGGGTCATCAGCTTGTTTTAGATGGGACAAGGGTCCTAGTTTCATGATGAGTGTAATAACCTTTGCCTTATTTAACTTTATTCTAGAAGCAAACCTCCTGGATTTGCTTACATTTGTAAAGTTTCTCTGGCAATGTGAAGCCAGAAGGTTTCCTTTTGCGCAATTACATGCCACTCTTCAAAGAGGGAAACAGCACAGTCATTTAGGAACAGTGGGATGAGATCAGTTTATTTGCACATTTATACTGTAGTCTCAGGCAGTGTGTGTGCCTGCAGGATGAACTGCAAAGCCTCTCTTCTGTCCTTTTGCAAATATCAACTTCTTACACTCACTGACCCTCTTTATGAGCTGCATTAGAGTCCTGTTGAGAACTATTTTTACAGTGATGAATCATGAAACATTCTTTCTGTAAGGGATGCTTTAATATCCTGGACAGCAACCTTGCTGCTTCTTGTGATGAGATGGGTCTTATTTTTTGCCTTGTACCCAGAAATTATTGACCTTTCCTGTAAGCTGGAGAGCCAAAACCCACAAATGCTTTGGAGGAGAAACTACCCTCATGTTTGGCTTTGGTTGATGTAGTCCCCCTGCTTTGTTGTATAATATAATATATTTAAGGGAGGTGAAACTGAGAAACTGCTTGTTATTGTCCAGAGTAAAACCTACATGAAGCTGCTTTTGCTTACTTGAATATTAAGAATTCTCATGTCTGTCTTGGAAGGACATTCAGTTCTCCATGCTTATGCCCACTGGTGCTAAGCAAACTCACCCAGTGGTGTCTGCTCTGAATGGGAGCCAAACACTGCCAGTCAAAGGTATCTCAACAGCAATGGCATTCAGTGGGTCTTCTGGTGGGTTGGTGAGAGAAGGATGATGATGGCAAATAATAGAACAGTTCTTTTCACTCCTTGCATGTACAATGAATGGGCATTTGTAAGACCTCACGTATATACACAGGCTTTTGTTCTCGTGCTACTAATAAAACAGAGTTCGCAGCTCTGAGTAGTCAAGACGATGTGACAAAATGTGGGTCGAGACCATTCATGTGTGCATCGCTTCACTCTTAATCTAGGCCAGTGCCTGTGCTGGATGCTTCTAAACAACCTGAAAAGATTTCAGGGGAGCTGGAGTTCACGCTGTCAGATGGGTGAAGTGCACCTCTAGCTGAGCAGAGCGCTTAAGGGTGGGGATCAGAATGGATGGTCTTGAGTCGCTTTGCATGTTAATATGAGCATAAAGCAAAAGCTTTACAGTTTAGTGCCTCTGAAGAGCAAGGAGTTTAGTTTGAGCCAAAGGAAATTTTCTTCTTCCTGGCAGGATGAGTTGCTGAGCAGCCCTTCAAATATGTGCAAATATGTTTAAATACTCTCTTTTCTTTTGAAGTTCTTCACGCAGTTCCTTTAAAAGCTATACCAGCATCACTGGCCAGACGGATCTCTGACTTTTCATTTCGAACTGTCCGCCCAGAGTTGTGTGCTGTAAAATGTCACAATAAAAGTAACATCAATTGCAGAAACTTTCTAGCAAGAAGTGCAGGTCTAGGGAAGTCCTGTTTGCTTTGAAAATGAGATTCACTATGTAAAGTTGTGCTTCTCATCCCTGTAATATTTTTGACTAAAGCTGGCAAATGGATTACATTTAGCTATGTTGCCTTGGATGTGTTAATCCTACTATTTACCTTGAAACAGGTAACAAGGTTAAGGGGATGACTTTTTCTTGTTTCTAAAGAGAAAAAGTAGGTCTTAACTAGCTGGAAAGTATAACTATCCCTAAAGGGCATCATAAGCACATTAAGAACTTCAAAAGAAGGAAGAATATTTAAATAGTGCTGCACTGCTTTGATGCTGTAGCAGTGGGCCATATGGTACCAAAGTAGCCAGCTTTTCTACTCAACTGATAATTCAGGTATCTGTTTGGTCTTTTCCT
Organism: Psittacus erithacus; assembly: GCA_009867235.2. Taxonomy (NCBI): domain Eukaryota; kingdom Metazoa; phylum Chordata; class Aves; order Psittaciformes; family Psittacidae; genus Psittacus; species Psittacus erithacus. The sequence continues at coordinate 12,663 of WYDI02028053.1, forward strand.
AATCCACTGCCATGATTTTCTATGGTAAAGTAGTTCTTCCTTTCCTCAAAGCTGTCATGGTGTTGCTAGCATGGGATGACTACCAGCAGCACTTGTCAGGGAAAGGCTGAGCCTGTGATTGGCTCAGTCTGTGATGTGCTTAGCTTTGCACCCAGAAGGATGCTCAGGTTTTCTAATGCTCTGCTAATGAAGGTCTTGGTGTCTGCCATACAAAATCCTTAATTGCTGAAGAATCCCAATATCTGCTTTCAGTAAAACTTTTCCAGAGCCTCCTTTTCATTTTTTTTTTTTTTTTTTTTGTCTCTCAGAATTAGGCAAGAAAAAAGAGACTGTAGCTGCTGAAGCACAATGCTGTCACCTGTTTTATTTTCCTGTGTTTTTCTGCATTGATGTAAGGCTTTGTTTTAATGCTTAAATATTTGCTTGCCATCATCTGATAGCATACAGAGGGAGGTCTGCATTTATAATGTTCTGTGCACTGGAAGGCAGGAGTTTAGAATTACTTCAAGGCAGAGGAGTGTGTGCTTTCAAAGAGCTTGTTCCTTCCAATGTTGACTGAAATTGAATTAATGAAGAGTCCTATGAAGTTTGGCATAACATGCATTGATAAAATAGTATTTTGTTAAATGGCTGCTCAAAGGGATCATTTCGACCTCTTCCTCCTATTTTAGTAGTAGATCTTAATGTCTTTATTACAAGTAACATCATGACTAGTAGAATTAAGTATTTGATTTTGAGTCAGTGGTGAGTTAGTTTATTCCTTTTTTTATCTTTAATGCTGAAGAAGCCCCAGCTCATTCCCTGTTTGATGATTCACAAGACTTGAGATTCATCTTCATTTTATCTCCAGAGTCTCACTTTGTTTTGCAGGTTTTTTTTTTTAATAGAAAGCTGGTTAATGGACAGCTGAAATAGCCACAGATGTAGTTAATTTGCTTTCTAAATGCAGATGTTTAGAGTGATGTGAAATTAGGCAAAGATTGGATTTCTTGGGTGACATGGCCTAGTGTGAGATGTCCCTGCTCATGGCAGGGGGTTGGAACTGAATGGTCTTAAGGTCCTTTCCAACCCTAACTATTCTATGATTCTGTGATTGGGAAAGCAGCAGATTACACATACTAGTCGAGAAAACAGAATATTAGAGGTAGCTCACTGGTGTAAAAGCAATGAAATAAGAAGCTCGAATTCCTACTGAGTATTTTCCCCAGAAAAGGGACTGGAAAAAAATAAAATACAACCATTGAGATTCTTAAGATTAAATGTATTTGTAGTAAATGCACTTACTCTTTTGTCTTTTCATATGTATTTTCGAACTGCCATAGTTAACATGCCGTGAACTCAGTTTAGCGTATCATGCTTTGCTAAATGGGAGGCTTTAGAAGTGTACTGTAGAAAACTGTATCCCTCAGGAATGAAAGGATATGGAAGCTCAACAGCCATTTACAAAGACCTACAATCATTCCAGTTAATGTGGTTAAACTGGGTAATTCCTGCTTCGAGTTTTATATTGTGTATTTGAAAACCAAACTGTGAGGATAAACAAATCCTTCCAATGTCTATTTTGAGTAGATAAATATTTATTATTGTCCTTTTACAGATTGAGAAAGAAAGTCTGAATTAACTTGCCTACAGCTGCAGCTGATTAGTGCATGGTTAGAATTTGAACTGGGGACATTGCAAATGGAAACCTAATGAAGAGATAATATAAACTTTATTGGGGTCATGAGTTTACACTTGAAATATATAGAAATCATCTTCCCTTTATAGAAATCTTCTACTTTAGGCAAGTAGGTAGCCTAAAATGCTGTTTCTTACTGAAAATAGAATCTGGTTAGACCATGATCCTTACCTTGCTTGCCAGTTTTGTGTGTCTTGCACTACCCCCATTAACCTTGTTGCTACTGAGAAAATTCCTAAAGACAAATTAGAATTCAAATTAGATTTTCCAATAATCAAAGTTCAGATGAGGAGCACACAGCAAATTAGGCTTCATCTCAAAAGCTGCAACGCAGTCATGCTGGAGATTTCCTTTACTTATTTCCCAGATAGATTATTGCTGTGAGTCAGCCAGAGCAGTTGTACTAAATGTGGAAATGCAGCTGACTAAAAGACGAGTGATTGGCACTGGCTTATGGGATGTCACTAGCTGTGGCTTCATTAAATTGCTGTTTTCCCTCTGTCATAGAATCACAGGATGGCTTGGTTTGGAAAGGATCATCCTTTGCGGTTCCATGGGCAGGGATGCCTCACCCAGGGCTCTGTCCAACCTGGCCTTGAACACTGCCAGGGATGGAGCATTTGCCACCTCTCTGGGCAATGTGTTCCAGTGCCTCACCACCCTCACCTGGTCAAATGTTAATCTTCATTACAATTTGGGCTAGGTTTAGAATAAACATTTCTCTTTTTGTATCTGGTGAGCTCTCTGGATCACAAGGGCCATGACCTTTATTTTGTTAATGTAAAGGATGATGTATCTTGAAGCAGAACACTCAACTGCTGGAGGGGTGGTAGCACTCGGGGGTTAACACAGCACTTCAGTACTTGCGCATCCTGGGATAACAGTGTGGTCTGTAACAGGGTTTGGGATTCCCACGCGTCTTCTGCATTTTTCTAGAGATGCATTTGGAAAGAATTCAGTTAATTGCAGTTTTCAGTCAATGCTTTCCTGTCACCCATGAAAATTAAGAGATAGGGAGGTTATATATATCTATATGGTGTTTCTGTACAATTTGAGGCAGTATCAGACTTCTAGTGATAAATTTTTAGCTTTAAACATGCTAAATTAGAATGCAAAGCAAACTTCTCTTAGTTTTCTGTACTAGATGTTATTTGAATTAGATTCCTTAACTGCCTTGTTTGCTCTGGTGCTTGTGATTCATTTCAATGTGACCAATGGAAAACCTAAAGTAAATATGAGACAGTACATTCTGGAGAATCAAACGGTCCTACAATGAGTTGTGGTGCTTTTTAAGACATTTTAAATATCTTTCTGTCAACCAATTGTTGACTGAAGAGCAGGTGAATGGAAGTTTAAAAGCTTCAGTTGTTAAAGTTTGGGACATGGAAAGCCTTGACTAGATCTAAGTGTTATTACTTCAAAGTCCTTGATGGAAGGGGAGTAGAAGAGCCTTTTTAAAGGGCTTTCTTTATCTTTGCCTGGGTTTTATAATCGAATCTAGGGCTTGGAGTTTACAGGGTTGGATTGACATTGGAGTGGAAGTATTCACATGCTAGTCAATGTAAGGTGGTCAAATTTTTCTGTTGTCTTTCTCTCAACTCCCTTAATTTTGCCTCTACTGTGAATTGTTTCGTTTCTGATGTATATATTTTCTGTGTCTCTTGTGGAAAGCTGAAATGTGCAATAGCGCAGTTCCTCTTCCCTTCATCTGAATAGTGTTTGCGAAGACTGTCTTTTCCAGAACCAGCTGTTCTGAAGCTGAAATCTTGACTTCACAAGGTAAAGGCCCTCAGCTGAAATCTGGCTAAGGTGTACACATACGTGTGCCCTAAAGAAAAGCAAGCTGTCTTGCAGCTTTAACTCCTGGTAGCACCAAACCTTCTGTCCTCCCAGCTGCATTCTGGACTCCATATGTTGCTTTTCATAGCACAGAGCAAAGCTCTGTGGCTCAGTACAAGTGTGGATGTAACTTCCAGAGCCAAATAATGACAATGATGGACTGCAGCTGGGTCTGTGCCTGATTCCCATCTAAGCATGAGCAAAATAAGCAAGAGAAGTAAAAGCAAAGACGCAGTAACTGGAAAGACTTTCAATGAGATAGCTTTTCTGAGTAACTGGCCTGGGATTTAACTGGGTTTAGTCTCATTGCAGCAGGGTTAGACCCTGTTGCATTATCCTGTATAAGACAATTCATTAAAGAATGTTTCTTTTTGGCTTTTTCTAAAGTGAAAGATGTTTCAAATTGTAGCTGTCGGTTATTACAGGAAGTTTTTAAAATGTCTGAAAGCGATTCTTGCAGGAATCAAAAGTTTTAATCATGTTCGTCACAGTGATGGTACATTTTTCTTAATAGAAGAGGTCTTCTTACTTAAAACTGGAATAGTTTTGGCTTTAGGAGCTTTTTTGTTTGGTTTTGGTTATTTTTTTCCTTAAATATGCCACAGAAGCCAGAGGTATTCTACAAGACATCTACTTTCAGAAAGAATGCAGGCAGGAAAGTACATTGGAGTTGATGTTTTCATCATCATGGTGTTTAAATTTTGCCTTTATCTCTGGATTGGGGATGAAGATGGGTCATACTATAATACTAGACTGGCAAGTAAACGGGATGTGAAGTAACAACAACAAAATAATCTGGTATATCTGTTTGTACCATATGTATTTCTGCTACAAACCAAAGCTGCAAATGTTCTCGCTGATGTGCATGAGATAAGCTTGCATGAACCTTTCACACCAGCATCACAAGCTTGAGTTCTTCCATGCTGCCTAACTAAACCCCTGTTGTTATCCAGTCCACATGTAGCCAGCGTGGGGATCCTCTCATTTTGCCTTCCATAAACCTTGGTTTTGTTTTCCTGACAATTAATTTCCTGTTGATCCAAATTCTTAGCTTGTTTTGGGTTTTTGTTTGTTTGGTTTGGGTTTTATTTTCTCAGTGTGCTTCCAAGGGCTGTTCCTTGTAACTGTGGTGTAGCAGCACTGGAATAAGCCTGGGCTCCTGGCTGGAGTCTTTCATTACTCAGCCACCAGTCCACATGAAATTTAGGGGAGCTTCACATCCTGGGTGCTTCAAATGCTTTAAAAACCAGACAAAACTTATGAGGAGGGCTTCGAGTGCACATTTAAATTACCATATAAGAAATCTAAGGTCATTTAACTAAAATACTTGACCTCATCCTGTATTTGTTTCTTGATTGTGAAACAGTTTCTCTTGATATGTTTTTGTGGCTTAGCTTTGCACCAAGGAAATTCCCTGTGGTGGCTCCTTGTAGCCCAGCTCTTGCAGTCTGGTTTTGCTAGAGCCATATTGATTTAACTAAGATGTGGGTATGACAACAGCATCCTAGATTCTTCCTACTTCACATCAGAATGCTTTACAACAAGGTAACTATCTTTTTTAGCAAGCCTGTTGTGCAAGCAAGCCATGCTCATTTCCTTTAGCTCTAGTTAACTGTCATTTGGTGGGTAGCTGAGATGGGGCCCAGTAAATATGTTTTTGTTCTTGCTAACTTCTGACCAATGAGCAACATAAGAACTTTGTAGAGCTGAAGACAGAGGAAAAAAGCCCTCTGTGTTTCAGTCCCATCATTTGATTACAACTCTAAAGTTGTAATGTTAATTTATTGCTTTGTAACTGACTGAGCCATTCCTGTAATTCAGCAAGGTGTGCATTGCCAAGTCTTTAAAATGAGGGTAGAAACTCTTGTTATGTATTTGGAAACAGGCTTCAGGCCTTTGAGCTGGAAGACTAACCACTGAATTCAGCGTACTGCTGGGTTGTATCACAGATCAAAGCTGGCTGTATGTGAAGTGGACACAGACAGGCTGGTATGAAACTCAGTCAGCCCACAGTGAATATATATTGGCTGAGTTCTGGGGTGTGTGTGTGGGTTTGTTTCTTTTCCACAGTCAAAGATCATATCATAAAGCAATTTCTTTGTATCAGTGGCCTGTCACATCATGTAGGACCAATCTTTGCTTACATAGGAAATACCTATTAAGGAAAGCTGCTGCAAACCTGAGCTTGTTTTCTTACTGTATTATCTCTGCTGGCCAATAACCACATGTTGTATCTGGTATGCTTCCCAGTGCATGAACATGCCTGGTGAGTAACTCATGAAAAACAAATATAACAAGAGTTGATACATTTGGCCAGCTTGCAGAGTATCAGGATCTCATTATTTCTTTTCCTGCTTCCTGCCTTTTGGGGTTTTTATTCAGAACTTGCCTTTTTTAATACAGCATTTCCCCTTATCAGCCTAGGCAAGGGTCTTTCCTGTCAGGAAGGCTGAGGAACACATTCTACAGGGGAGGAAAAAAATAAAGGATCTCAGAAATGTACCACTTACTACTATCCATAAAACTTTAACTAAATGCTCTATCTGGCCTCTTGCCCATGTAATAAATAAAACTGAGAGTAACTCTCCTAAGTCATTATTCCGTGTTATCAGAAATACTTCTGTTTCCATTTACATTGCCATCCTGCAGTGGAGCTGAAGAAGAATTGTCTGGCAAGTCCTTATGTGCAAAGGAATCTTGGTGATGCAGGTTGTGGTTCCCTATATTTGTGTGTCCTAAAGAGTCACCTACATTAAACCATTTAAAATCACCTTTCTATACACAAAAAGTATGGATCCTGCAGCAAGACTCCTGTTGTCTTTGCTTACGAGGTCTGTCCAGGATTGCCTTGATTTACTGCAAGATGCAGGATGCCACCTGCGGAATTTCTTGGAGAGGAAAATTCCTGTTCGGCAAAGCCTGTGCCTTGCCTCCTCCCATACCATTAACCTAGTTCCTGTTGATGAGAGGTCTTTCTGCATATGCTGCTCAACCCAGTAAGTCATATTTAAACCGTCTGAGTGGGTATTGGGCAGCTGATGGTGGCTGGAGGAATGAACCTCCTCACTCCAAACCAGTGCAAGGTTTTAGGTAGTTCTTCACTTTTTATGCTGGAGACCAGAAGTAGCCAGCCTGCCTCTCCAGAAGGGACTGAACCAGTATCAGTGCTGCCTGCAAGTGGTTGTCCTTTAGGTACAGTTATGGTGATGAGTAGTAAGGAAGGAAACAACCATTCTGACCACTTTGCTTTTATTTTTGTTCCTGAATCTCCTGTTTTTTATCTCTAATCCTCAGGTTCAGCCAATGAAGTTTAACAATGAGCTGATTCTGTGAAACATTAAGTTGTCAGAAGGGAGGTTTGCTGTGCTGCCTGACATGAAGCGGGGTCTTGCCAGATCCCCATCAGGCAAACCACATGTTACTGTGTCCCTCCAGAGCCCAGCGGTCCCCCCAGGTACCCCACAAGGGCAGAGCCCAGGTGCAGCATCAGCGCTGAGCTCCAAGTGCAGCCCTGGCACTGGATGTGAGCTGGGACACCCTTCATCTGCAGGTTTGTGTGACTCTTTTCCCCTCCATCATCCTCCTGTGGGCTGATTGTGGGGCCCCTCTCCAAAGGTTTTCTTGCGTCGCCTACCGCAGGAACCACATTGCCCTTGTGCAGTGTGGGTGCTGGCAGCGAGGGTGGACTTCAGGCAGCAGGGATGAACCCACTACTGAGCTGGCCACTCCTTGGCTGCCCATTTCCTGTAAATGCAGATGCTGTCAGAGTGTTTTTGGCACTGTTGTTGCAAGAAAGCATTTTGCTGCTGCTTTTCACCATCAAAATGATTATGTGGCAGTGAATCAGAGCTGACTTAAAAACAGGTGGAAGATGTCTCCCTAAGCCAGGGTGTCTCTGCCAGAGCCCTGAAGCAATTGAGGCTCACAGCACAATGATCATCCTGACTGGCCTTACAGCTTCTTCCAGAGGGGAGTTTGCACAGCTGATAGCAGCCTCTCATGATAGCCAGCAAAAGGTGGGGGAAAGGAAACATCATGCTGAAATCACAGTCTGTACAGATGGAGAGCCCTGGTGACCATGAAGTGGGATTCTCTGACCATTAAGTTGAGAGCCAGGACTTCCGAGGGCTGCTCCTTGGAGCACAGGGAAATCCCTCATTTTCTTCCAGCCCATTTTTTTTTTTTATTTCCTGGTTCACCACTCAAGTTAACTTCCCTTTTAAGTGTTGTTTACGTTTGCAGCTTTAAAAAGGCTCTCTCATGTCAGGCTGTAATATAGTGCTAGTCATTATTTCAGAGATGGCCCCTGCTGTTGCCTCTTGCCCTCTCATCTGTCATCAGCTCCCTCCTGTGTTCTGTGAAGTTTCTTTTTCTTTCCTGACGGCAGCGCAGCAAAAAGTGAGCTCATACAGAGCTCAAATTACTGCAGAACCAGTTCGGATCTGCTTAATGGAAACCTTCCTTCTCCAAACCTTTTTGCACTCCTTTTTCTTAAGTCATGAAACTTCTTCTGTTTGAACTGTATGAAAACAAACCAAACCCCTCTTCTCTGTTAGTTACAAAACATTTTGGTTCCTTTCCCTGTTTTTGTTTCATATTATTGACTTAACTGCTGCAGAAGAAGCATCTTGGGGTAAAAAGACACTGCTTCTTAGCCAAACAATTTGAATTTTTCATAAAGGGAGCTGTATAACCAGACTCCTTGTGAAATGAGTTAAACATCCATTCAAGCTCTAGCTTTAAATAGGATCATCTCAAAAGCCAGGAAAATTTGGACATGATAAAGTATGGATGCAATAATGCTTTTCAGCAGCTGTGGAAATAAAGGAGGACGTCTGGTTCTGGCAGAAGCTTGCATAAACTTATAACTTAGGGCATTTGCATGAGAGCTCAAGAGACTGAATTTTTGCAGCCACATGTGATGCTGAGTGGTATGTGAGCATCCACCCATGTTTACAGAATCCCATGATAAGTGTCTTTTCAATATCCCTATTTTTTCTTGAGGCAGAAATGTGCCAGGAGCTATTGTAGACCTTGTTAAGTAAATTCCATCTCTCCTTTTGTATTCTTGTTCTGCTTTTTGGCTTTCTGTGCTATGGGTTAATCTACTGGTGATGCTTGGGGTTAAAGAGACCTCAGCTGCACAGTCATTCATGTGAAGAAAAAAGATAAATTGTATATGCTTCTGAGTATTTTTCACTGGACTCCTTATATTACCCCTGTTTTTTGAGATGGTGTGGTACTGTCTTAAGTTATTTGGGCAGGTTGTGTTTTCTAAAATGGTCAGCCTTGCATTTATGCAGGAAAAGCTGTGGTGTCTTTGCCTTCAGAATTACAGCAAACCCATGATCACTGCAGAATCATTTGGAAATGGGTTCTGTCCTGTTGCTGTGCTTAACTTTAAACATGTACAGTTCCTTGTAAAGAAATTTAATGAGAAATAATAAGGTATTTTAGCCCTACAGACTAAATTCTCTGCAAACATTTAGTTAATGACTTACTGAGATCAATGGTTTCCTGTGTTTTATTAGCACAGCAGTTTCAACTGATCCTGTAATCTCGTGTTTCTTTTTATAACTATTTTGTAAGGAGAAGGACCCAATTAAACCAGTTCAGTTTTCTCTGCTGCAGTGCTGCTGTCCTTGCTCTCACTGTAGAATGCCCATCTTTGCCTTTGCCATGTCTCCCCGGCAGTCCTGCATTTGCATGGAAAGCTCATACAGCCCTTATCTTTTTGACCATCTTTGCCTCCTGTTATTTTGATGTGTACACAGATGCACACAATCCAATGTTTGCTCTGTATTTTTTAGCCAACATGCGTCAAGATTACATTGAGATTTCACTTCTCTGTGCAGAACTGCTCTAGACACTGAAACCTCCTATACTGGAGCTGTGTCCCACTCGCATCCTCTGTGCATTTACCGACTGCTAAGCCAGCCTCCTGGAGCAGGGCTGATGCAGAGAGGTGGGAGAAGAGAGGAGAGGGGGGGAAAAGGAGGTGGGAACTGCTGCAGGGTGATAAGGAAAGCTTCTGCTGTCTGATACAGTGAGCCAGGTGGTTTCTGTTGTTGCCGGTAAAGGCAAGGATAGAAGGTAGGCAGGAAAGAGGCACCCTGTATCTGCAGCAGCCATCGCCCAAAAGCAGGTAACTGTGCTGTAGAAGGAAGAAAAGGAAGACTTTAGCTCTTGGGCAGTGTGGCTCTTGAAGGATCATTTCCTGCTTCTCCAGGGAGGAATAATGCAGATGAGCAGAGCCTGAAGGATTTCTGCAGGATGTAAGTCTGACATGAACCTGATCCTGTTCTGGGTGCCTGGTGTGTGATAAAGCAGCACTGCTTTATCACCACTCTGCTGTTTAACTGGTAGCTCAAGGAGGTATGGAAGCAGCCACTATGTTATTGTGTTTGTCTATGTACAAACATCCTGCCAGTGTTGATCCAGGAGCGAGTCTTATCCAGGAGGAGCTCAGGATGAGTGTACTTTAGATTCTCGATTGGGGTTGTAAGACTTAAATGCTAACTACAAATTTAGGATTAACAAAGACTGGTTACAGGATGGAATGCCTTGGTTTGTGAGTTTTAACATCATCTTTAAGTATTTTGTTGAATATCTATAGTGTAGATTGAAACATTAATTCAAACTGGTTTAGAAATACATAAAAGTAATATGGAAAAATCTTATTTACACCTAAGTTTAAAATAAATGTGTAGTTTAGCCATAATGAAATATTCAGTCTAACTTAATCTCCCTTATCCCCTTATCTAAGCACCTTAAGGCTTCTTCCCTTTATGACCTGCTGAAATTTACTGGCTAAGAGGTTGGAACCAGGTTTTTTGAGAAGCAAGCAAAATTTGTCACTTGTCTGTCAAAGTCAGAGAGATTTTCTTGATTTTTATTTCATTCAATGAATTCAGCATCTAGTTATTTCAATTCAATAAATAGTTATTCCAAAGCTGAGAAAGTGATTTAGGTGAAAATTCATGTCATAAGTTTGGTCCATAAGCAAAATGTCTGTTCCTCTCTGTGCTCAGCCTGCTTCAGGTGATTTTATCTAAGTAAATAACAGCAGTTTGATGGTTTTATGAACTTACTTTGCCTCCCCTCACCTCTCTTAATGCCACCTTGATAGGAATAAGAGCTGCGAGTGTGTTCACATAGAGCATTAGAACTGAGTCATTTTCCATGTGTAATAATTTAAGTAAGGGTGTGTGATGTGCAAGTTATCTGCCTCTTCTGCAAACAAAAGGCTCATGTTACAGCAACCCTTCTTCAGAGAATAAAATGTAGACAATGCTACAAATACTGAACAATCAAGATTTCTGCTTGGATAACTTTCATCTTTAGCATCTGTTCATTTCTGGAGTACAAATCAACACCAGTGCTCTCCTCTCTGATGCATCTTGTTGAATGCTTTTCAGCTAAATTGAGAAATGGAGACGTGGGATTAGTTGAGTCTGTATGTACTTTGCTGCCTGAAACCCACAGGCTGCAAGCTTTCAATGTACAAGGTTGCCCCTGGCTCTGCAAGAAGATACTTAAATGTGCAGGTCTTGAAGAAACGTGGTCTGTTAAGGAAGGGCTGCCTTGGGTAAAAACAACCTTGAAAATTAAAGCTTGCTATGTTTTCTTTCTTAAATAGGTGCCTGGATGAAGGGAATTAGTCATAAGAAGGAAGTCTTAAAACCGGTTTCAATTAGATTTCAAAAGTGAGGGTCATGCGAGTCATTTAAAACCTTGGGTTTCTCACCACCACCAGAGTTAATAAATGCAATCTAACATGAGGTTCTGGCAAGATACAGTGTGGTCTGTGAAGGGCCTTATGCAGGTTAAAACAGTGGTTTGGGATCGTGTTTAGCATCTGTCTGATGAAGGAACAATGCATGAGAGGAGATGACTTGTTCTCACCAGCAGGATGCTTGTAGATGCAGCTGATCTGGAGCCATTATTTAGGCATGTTTTGGCTAGGCCTTCAGTGCTGGGCTGGAGACTAGTTCAGCTGCACCGCTGGGGCTCTGGTTTCTGAAGGAAGATTGCCAATCCTATCCCAGTGCTTCCTTCCAGTACCCTTTAGGCTTTGTTAACAGTCTGCTTCCTACCTCCCTTCATCACAGAAGACTATCAGTCATATGATAGTCATTTACCCAAGTGCAGCCATTGCTAACGTAAGTGTAAAGTCTGTGCTTCCCCATGTCATCTCCAGCCAGCATCCTGCAGCACACACACAGATGCGCACGAGGAGCACAGACAGAAAAGGGACCTACTTCTGCAAAGTCCCCTTCAGTCTGTATAACCCTCTCACAGGCCTTTCTGAGTCCATGGAGGAGAGCACGTACTTCTTTGCATGTTTGCCCAGAAAATAAATGGGTATCAAGTAGGTTACATCCTTCCAAAACTGTAACAGTTTCCCCACCACCACCTTTACTATTAATCTGAATATTTGATATCAACAAAATCACAGGAGATTAAATAACGTTTTCAATTCCAACTGGACGTGATTGCTGTAATTGTTACATCCAAAGACATTTCCATCTAAATACAAAATGATTGGGATTGGGAAGAAGAGACTGCTAATGAGAATATGAAGCAAAATACTGACAAACAACATTCTCTATCCTGGAGGCTGGGGAAGGAGAAGAGCAATTTATGCAAAAGGAATGAAAAGAGACCTTTGTTTGCATATTTATTATGGATTAAAATACGTAGTTTAAAAAATGGGATTTAAGCTATTACCTGAATAAGGGGGTTCCAGTTAAAGTATGTGGAGTGGACTGAGGGGATAAATAAGTATTGCAAGTATTTAAACCTGAAGCAGGAAAAGGAAGGGAGAGAAGTAGGAAGCAACTGGCCACCCTCCCTGTTAAGGCTCTGAGACTAGGATTTGTGTATCTTTTCAGTTTCAGTCATGTTGGTTATTCAGTATTGATTTTTCTTAGGAAAAAAGCCCTAACAGCTATGCACCGTATGCATATTTTTCTAGGAATAAGAGAAAATAGCATCATAGTATTTCTGCTCATAGTTTAGGTTATTCTGCTTCCCATGTGTCACATGTATGGAGAAGTGCCATTGTAAATGCCACCAAAAGTTTAATTAAGAAGCAGAAACTTCTGATCCACATCTGGTTTGTATTTCACACAGTTGATCATAGGGGTCAAGCTGAAAATTAAAGATAACAATAACAAGTGTTTTAAAGGCATGGATCTCAAGGTAAATGCAGTGAAGCCCTGCTATTTGTCTGGCATTTTAAGTAACAGCAGAGATGTGTTTATTGTATTAGAGCTATACTCAAAGTAGAAAACTGTATTGGAAAACTTAGAGTAGATAAATAATAAAATCCCATGAATGTTACTTTAAGGCATGGGAGAAGAGGTCTGGCAGTGCACTAGAGCTTCAAGGACACGGAGGCTGCTGTCAAGATACCAGTGAAGGTCAGCTGGCCACCCTGCTGTTGGATGGTCCTTGTCTAAAATCCATAGTGACTGGATAAAAGAGCAAATGGAACGTGGGGGGGGGGTGGGGGGGAGAATCACCCATTTATGCAGAAAACACCATCTCTTAACTGTCAAAGTTCTGATGTGCTATTTCAGTGTCATGTCAGTACTATAAGCACCTGATGGTTTCTTTAGTCTATACACCCTTGTGTTCATCCCATCCAGCTGAACTGGTCCTGTCTTCCTTTATAGTCATCAAGAAAGATAGATTTTTAGAGTCTGCGCCTAAAAGATGGCTTACACTCACAGTAGTGAACTGGGGTGGCTGGTCTAGACCAGGTGTGAAGAATTCATGCATATATCACCCGCCGGTAAGTGAAGTGCCCAGAATGGCTTTGGATAAAGCTCTCAATTGCCCTTTGAGGACACAGAATGTATTTTTATTCCTCCTTTTTTTCGTTTGGAAGCCCTATGAAAGGTGATTAGTAATACACATACCTTCACTCAGGGATCACTGACAGATAAATTAACCACTGTTCCTAAATGAAAACATACTTTAATTTGCTTTGCAGTTTCAATCAGCAGAATACTTCAGCGTCTGCAGCACCCACCTCCTATTAGATTGTTTCAGTGTCAAAGGGCTTTCCCTGAGGTTAAACTTTCTTTTGTTTTACGTGCCAGTTCTTGAATCCTGCATATGGCTGTCTGCTGTGATGACACTTTTGTAAAAGATTTGTGCATATTCCTGCTGTTTCCCTCTGTGCAGGCTTTGGATTGGAGAATGAAGCCATTTAATGCCTTGGGAAAGGGTTTTTTTTTCCTCTGTACTTAAGGATAAATCAGCATTTTAGAAAACATTTGCCCTGTGATGCTATCTATGAAAGATAAAATGCTTCTGTGATAGCCATTGGCAAGAATATCCATGAAAAAAAGTTAACTACTTGAATCAATACTATTACTTTTCATTCTCTGCTTGCTTAGTCTTGCCTGTTGCTTTTATTCCCTTTATTAACTTTCCTCGATGGTGAAGTTTTCCTTTCCAAAGAGACAACATGGCCCTGTTATTCTCCATTGCTTTGTTTCATCTGCAGCACACACAGTAATGTGATGGGGATGTTGGGAGTTTCAGTTTCACAACTGCACATGCAGAGTTTATCTTTAAAACACTCTTCTTGTGTTTTAATTTCCCCTTGTTACTGCTTAGTCTTTTTGCTGCATCAGCTCCTTGCTTTTATCTTTTTATTATTGTGTTTTATAGTATTTTGTACATAGTCTGTGAACACAAAGTAAATTGAATCAGAGGCTATTACAGCATATTCCTGATTAGATGAGGTCTCCTGGCTCTCACTTATATAAATCTTAATCCAGAGCACTTTAGGTGTAAGAATAGTTTTAATAGCAGAAATAAGTAAAACTTACCCTGTGTTAAATTCCTGGAGATGTTTGTAATGGCAGTCCTCATCAGGGCTATTAACCTAGGGCTGTTAACTTTCAGTTGTTCACTAAGGCTAAATTTTGTTCACTTCAGTGTTCTTTTACTGATTTAGTACAATAGCATCATTATATATCATTATATATCTTTGTCACATCTTGTCTCTTGTGTGCAGAGGATAGTGGTGATCTACTGTATTAATTTGCAGAGTTTCCAGCTATGATACTAAGTGGCCAGTGTTACTTGCAGCTGATGAGCCTTTCCCAGAAGAAGGCTAGTTTGATAACAGCAAAGGAATGAGGATGGAAATGAATCACTGGTTTGGAAAAATGGGTAGGTGTTGATGCTAGGCAAAGAATAACTGAGTACGCAGTAGCCAAGTAGTGGGGGTAACCCTCCAGCACTGACTACTATTGAGACTGACTTTGTTCCCTTATTCCTTTTGTGATCACAAAACCAGACTCTAATTTAGTGCAGGTTTTTCTCTTCCCCTTCCTTGTTAGCATGGGGATGGTCGCAGCTGGTGTTAGCAATGAGCCCAGGCAATGAACACAGGGGAGACAAACTGCAGTTCATTGCTACTGTGCTCAGCCTCACTTAATGAAGTTTATTTGAAAGCATGCAGCAGTAGTTTGTGTGTTTTATGATGGGAACAGAACTGTTAGGCTTGAAATGCATTTTCTCTCCAGAAGCATGACAGGGTTTTCATGCAGCTTGGTGCTGTGTTTAAGGTTACATCACCATTTCCATTATAAATCCCTGGTTTCCAGTAGTTGTGCTGCTGTGTATTACAAAGCATTTAGTGGAAGAAGGTGTTGTGAAGATTAAGAAAGGGGAAAATTTTCATCATCTTCTAATGTTATGTTCACTAAAAATATTGGAAGGGAAGAAAGCCTCTGTTTGTGTGATTAAAATGGGCTTAGATGGAGTTGAGTGGAATAGGAGGCATGTCCTTAACATCGCTGGAATGTGGGGAAGGTTAAAGGGAGGAACTGTGGAGCTACTGTTGTGGACCTACTGTAGTAAACACAAATGTTATCAAGGCTCCTGTGGGGAGTAGGGGGTATGAGCAACTGTAACATCCTTCTGTGAGAGGGAGCTGTGCCAGCCCTAGGCTCTGGTTCTCTCTAATGTAATTTCCATTACATGGGATTGCTGATGAGGGCCTCTGGCTTGCTTTATTCAGCTTGGTGCTGGAGGGGTGTCTTCTGTTTTGTTGGTAATTGTCCTTAGCTTGGAAGGGAAACTCGGATCACTACTGATGGCATATCTGTGACCTGTAATAGACTTTTCTGTGACCCTGTACCATGTGCTTCACAAAAATGGAAGAGGAAATTAATGGAACACCTGACCTTGCTTTTTAAGGGCCAGACTTTCATTTTTACTTTCTTGACTAAAGTCTCATGAATTCTAAGTTAATCTGAGCTGCAGTGGCTTTTTGCCTAGGGTGGAGCGTGTTCCTGCCTTTCTGTTCTCTTCTCCCAGTTTTAAAAAGTTTAATTTCCTGGATCTGTGAAATTGTACTTCTAGCTAGTGCATAAGATAATAATTTCTTGCTCATACACTCAGACCTTATGGTAGTTGGAGGCAGTTTGTGGTATTCAGTTAGTGGAAAAGGAAGCCTTGAGCTAATCAGTTCTTTGTAAATGAAATCTTAGTGGTTACATCAAGAGCCTTCCAGTGCTGGCCTTCTGGACTGCACTCTTCAGCAGCATGCAGTAAACTTCCAACCTGAAAGTCTATTAAAAAAGTGCTGTCTTTGCATGACTTCAGTTATAAATGCACTGTTTAAATTTCTAATTTCCTATTTTTAATGTAAATTAAATGAATAGTTGATTTAAACCTAATAAAGCAAGCAGCATGTCAGATTTTGAGAGTGAGAAGGGATCTTCTGACATTAATGCTGAACAGGCTTATGTCTTATTCAAGCTACAACTTCAGTCTGCCAATCAGACTTTGTTTTTGTCACATATTTTCTTAATAGTTTGCACATTTGAGGATTGCTTTGTACAAGAATCACTAAAATAATCAAATAGAGGTGACTCATCAAGATCTGTTCTGATTATTAACAAAGGCTACATGTATGTGTGCGTGTATATGTATGTACATATATATCTGTATGTTTATATGTATCATAAACAAGAAATGGACTATTTATTCTCCCTTTAAGCGGACTTAAAGGAAAATAAATAGATGGAAGCAAAAGAGACACTTGAGATTACAAGGAAGTCTAATACTCCCCACCAGAGTTAGGATAGGTTTTTCCAGTGATGGGAAATTCAAGAGTCTTCTGTTGGAGTTGAAGTAGGCATGATTTGCATTTACTGCACTAGTAATCACTACTAGAAGTGCAGTAGAGGGTCAAATGCAGCAGGGCATCTTACAGGGCTCAACCGGGACTTCATGATCACAAAATGGGTTGGGTTGGAAGGGACTTTAAAGCTCATCCAGTTCCAACTCCCTGCCACTAGCAGGGACATCTTCCACTAGAGCAGGTTGCTCCAAGCCTCTGTCTCCAACCTGGCCTTGAACACTGCCAGAATCCACCTTTGAGTTTCCAACTCTACCTTGTTTCTCTTACAGCTTTGAGCAAGTAGCTCGATTCCTGTTTGGTTGGGGGTTTTTAATATGTATTTTTTTCAATGTTCTCCATCTTACAAAATAAGAAAGTTTGATCTCAGCATTACAAATGCCATGCAGGTAACTTAGGAAGCATCCAGAAGCCAGACCCAGGCTTCTGCTCCTCATTTTAACCCTGGACTACCATAGGGGGAAACATCTCCAGAAAGTGACTCCAGATTTATGCACTTCAGAGCGTAAATGACAAAGTGAATGTGAGCTGCCCAGAAGCTGAGTGTATTTTCTCTTTCTTTTTTACTGCTATGGCCTTTCTCTATTCTGGATGCTTCCTTCCAGGCACTCAGGGAATTGCTGACCCAGGTTTGCTCCAGCACATGACCCAAGCAGGCATGCTGCCCTGCTGTTCAGTTATTTGTTCTATTCCTGCTGCTTGTTCCTGCAC
The DNA here is from genome assembly GCA_009867235.2 of Psittacus erithacus. Classification (NCBI taxonomy): domain Eukaryota; kingdom Metazoa; phylum Chordata; class Aves; order Psittaciformes; family Psittacidae; genus Psittacus; species Psittacus erithacus. The sequence goes on from WYDI02028053.1 coordinate 30,062, forward strand.
ATCACATGAAAGACTGATGTTTTGATATCAAACGTGTATTTTTTATGTTTATTTCTGTAGTGCTACCAACTATAATGACAAATTATTATAACTTACACTTTGGAACCCAGGTTGTGTGTGTGTAGGTTTGTCCAGGGGAGCAATCCTGCAAGCTGACTACCTGCATGAGTATATGCTCCTATATACACAGTGCAAAGCAATTCAAAAAAGTTCTAAAAACAGGAAAAAAACCCACTGGTGTCTAACAAGAAGTCTTGTGCTGATTTAAACATCTGTTTGATTTGAATTTATTTGAGTAACTGTGAGAAGATGTGCTACCAAAGCCACTTTTCTAAAGACCAAATTATTCTCTTTAAGCCTTGAAAGCCTCATCTTGTGCATGCACGTCTCCAAATCTAACAATTTTTAAGTTAAATGTAGATTAATGAAATGTCTGGAGAGTGCTTGCCTGCACATGCATGAGTTCATCATACTAAAAGGATGATAAACTGAATATATGAATGCTTCATTACAGAGAGATAGAGGCAAGCCTGAAGTTTTTAATTGGAATGAAGGAAGCTGGGAATGACTTTCATACGTGTCCAAATTGTGTTTGCATGTCTCCTTGCTAGGAGTCTGCCACTCATTTACAGTCTGATCTCATTCCTCTCCAACGGGAGCAGATGGGGATTCTTGAACTTGGCCCAAATTCCTCGAAAGTCACTGCAGCGACATTTTGTAAAGGTGTGAGAGGGAGTGGGAATTGTGATGGCAGAGGGTGCCTTAGCAGAGAATGATACAAGGAAGCAGCAGCAACACTTTATTCAACACTGCGGCAATGACTGTGAATGTAAAGATTTCAGTGTGGCAGAATAAATCCTCCCTCTTGCCATCTACAAGCCATAGCAAGCAGATCCTCTTTGATTTTTTTTTGCCCCCCTCCTCCGTTCCCCCAATATAATTAGCACAGAATTACAATTCTTAATGCCAATTTGGAACATCCTGATACTTGAGTCTTCCCCTTCCTTCTGCCCAGTTTGAATTTATATGGGAATTCTGGCTACTTTGTGGATATTTTGAGGCTTTTAAGAAGATGGGTCCAAGGGCCATGTGCCGGTACTTCCTAGTCCTGCTCTACTCTGGGGAAACCTGGGAGGGAGTGCTCAATTCCCAAGTGATTTTAAACAAGAACTTAACTTTGGCTTTACTATCTGTTGTTATCTACTGGAACAAGCAAAGATGGATGTTTGTGTATTACTGTAAATGACATAGGAGAAGAAAAAGGTGAGATGTTATATTTAGTAATAATAATTCTAATTTTTTCCACATGGAAATGTGATCCTGCCTTTTTCAACAGGCTGTTTGAACTTGCAGACCAGGTTGGCAATCCCCTTTGTCCACAGCCTATCTGACTGAGGAGCTCTTGCTTTGCTTGAGGGGTTGGAGGTTTTGTGAGAAATCCTCCAAGTTGGTTATCCATAATTTAACACAAAGTGCGTGAGAGAACAGTGCGTGCTTCTGATGGAGTAACTTCTAAACACAGATTTCCCTCAAAATATTAAATATTCACACCAGGAAAGGTCTGGGAACTTTCCTTGAAAATGTGTGGCCTCAGCATCAGTGCCAGCAAGATTTTGTGTTAGATTGAAATTGCTATATTGTACTGGACTTGGAGTTGTTCCTATTTATTAGATACCTATCTGTGTGATGGGCCTTTTGAAGGAAACCTGAGCACCTGAATTGAAGATGTCCCTGCTCATTGCAGGGGGGTTGGACTAGATGACCTTTGAAGGTCCCTTCCAACCCAAACTATTCTATGATTCTGTCTTTTGTTCTAGGCAGCATTAGTTTAATATGTGGAAAACCTGTGTCTTTGTGTGTAAGATTGCGCACTAAGCTGAATCATTGCTTTGGAAATGATTTTCAGTTGGTCACTTCAATTTTTTTGCTTTATCTCTTCTTTTTTTTAAGTCTTAATTTATCAGTTCTCTCATTCCACTGCTCCAGCAAAAAATCAGTTGTTGTTAATAATTTTAAGTCTCTTGGGCAAGATGAGGCTGTGTAAGAGAATACTGAAGGAAGGGGAATTGTTGCTGGTGAGTGATTAGATAGATGTACACTGGTTTTCAGTATCTAGCAAGAAATCTGGCAAATGTGTAGGCTGCAAACCTGGTATCTGTGCAATCCAGACTGCTGGAGTTGTTATCTGTAATACCCAGCTCCGACTAGCACAGACTAGTCTCACAGGCACGTGAGTCACTTGCTGCTCTCCTTGCTGCACAGGTTTCTGTCTCTTTCTGCTTGCTTCCTCCTTTGTCTGCCTTTATGACAGAATAACCAGCGCTGACCATGGCTCACGTACAAGCACCCTGCTGATGTGAACCCACAGAGCCTTGTCCTCAAAAATGACATGATAGCTTCCAGGCGACTCTGGCTCTGTGCTCTCCGCTGCAGTGTGCCATGTAAACCAGGAGCAGCTTTTACGAGGCACTCATTCAGCCTGAAGGCACTGTGGTCCCCTGTGGAACATGTTTCTGTTTGGCACTGTTGTGTCAGCAGAGCAGTTCAGTTAAAGACACACCAAAGAAAACGTGAGGAATAGTCCACCTTTCAGATTATATATTCAAGCCAAGCCTGCTGGTTCCCATAAAACTAGTCTGGATGCAATATATAATAGTATCCCTTGCTGTTGAACATCTTTCCTTGTAAGGAGCAGACCTCAGCTGACATTCCTCATGCTTTTTACCACTTTTAAGGCCTACACATGTGTTTCTAGTGTGGTTTTCTTTCATGATACAGTTCCTATAGTGAGTTAATTTAATTCTTGTCTGACAAAGGTCCTCTTGTCTGCTTTACACAAAGCATATGCTGACATCCACCCAATTCTTTTCATCAAGTATTTGGCAGTGTAATTATGTATGAAGAATTGTTCAGACCGTGTTGACTTATACCTGCTGAAAGATCTGGCCCACAGTGTTCATTTGTCTCTAGGCTTTGATTTACTCAGCATTTGGAAGTTACATACAGAGGGGAGGAGGGAATAACCGTTACTATTCAGAGTCTGCAATTGTTTATTTTGCTCTTAACTGTCAGGTTTCTATTTAGTTTGCTGTATGAAAATAAATCCAGTGATCTGCACTTGCTGGTACTCAGATTGTATGAAGGACTTAGAAGTGTATGAAAAAATTTCATGTGCTAGATGGAACTTGAGGGGTTTGGTGATAGCAAAGGTCACCAAAAACTGAACTTTTGTCACTGCTATTGCTTTTGGAGGGACTGGGCCTCAGGGGATCACTGGAATACAAGGAGAGTCCTTAGATCCTGCCCATCTTGTTACTTTGTTCAATGGCAAGTTGGAACCTAGTAAGTTGTAGTGATAGGACAAAGGGGAATGGGTTCAAACTGAAAAAGGTGAAGTTCAGGTTAGATATAAGGCAGAAGTTCTTTACTGTGAGGGTGGTGAGACACTGGAACAGGTTGCCCAAATAAGTGGTAAATGCTTCATCCTTGGCCAGGCTTCATTCAAGGCCAGGCTGGACAGAGCCTGGGGCAACATGGTGTAGTGTGAAGTGTCCCTCGCTGTGTCAGGGGGCTGGAACTGGATAATCTTAAGGTCCTTTCCAACCCAAACCGTGATTCTATAATTCTATAAGAGATCACTTGATATTCTTTTAGCCTCTTGTTGTGAACACAGGTTTTAGTAGCAGCTAGACAGCTGTTAGACTTCCCTCAGTCTGTCCTAGGATGCCAGGCCATGGGCATTCTGTCCAAGATTCAGGTAACTTGAAAGTAACAGTTGTGCAGTTCTTGTGCCCTCAGTCCTGTGTATGCTATGTGGGATTCAGCTTAAACAGGTTTGTATGCAAATGTCCTGTATTTCTCATTGTGTCACTTGCTTTTCACGAGACAATTCTGCAGCAGGCATTCCTGTCCGTCTGTCTTGCTACCTTGTGAAGAAACAAAACTCATGCCACCTTTCACAGCGAGTACACCCTGAGACTCTATCTGATCAGTGACCTGGTTTGTTGCTGTCTGAGCTTTGCACATTTGCAAGACTCAGCTTTTTTTTCTCTCCATTAACACAGTTTGCAGAACAGGCAGATGTTTTTATGAAATGGATGTGACATTTGATTGCTGAGGCTGAATCACTGATGTTTTGCTCTGTGCCCATTTCTGCTGTAGTCACAGTCTGCATTTCACATTTGGCATGAGACTGAGTGAATGGGCCTCACTGGGAATTGAAACTGGGGCAGCCCACTGACTTCTGAGGTGGTAAAGCATATACTCTGGGTGTGATACAGCCATTTCTGGAAACAGATACAGAAGCCATAGCTGCAGAATTGCTCAGTGTTCCTTCAACTTCTACATCCTTTTTTTCCCTGTTTGAACTTCTTAAGGAACAAGTGGCCGATGCACCACATGGACAAGCCCAATGGGCAGCTTCCAAGCGAAATTCAGGGCAAGACTTCTGTAACTGATACGAAGAAACATTGGTGTTTTCCACTTGCATCAGCTGGGGCAGAGGCTGCTGCAGCAACTGGCTGCTCCTTGAAGTGGAGCATTTTTTTCTATTGCAGCTGCCAAACTGAGACCAGTTGGGTCTTTGGGAGGGCATGAACTGGTGCAAGACACCTCCCGTTTAACTGGGACAGCTGTGCTTGTGACCTCCTGGGACATAAAGGCAAGTGTGTGGGAGGAGAGCAGCAAAGTGCTGTCTGTGGGCAGCTGTGAGGATCTGAGCCCCAGTGGAAAGCTGCCAGCACAGCATCCCAGCTACAATGGGACAGCATCTCTGTTACAGATCATGAGAAGACTCGCACGTTTGTCACCCAAGAGATACCCTGTCACTTGTGCAGACAGGAACAGAGCTGCTACAGGTGCTCCTTGTTCAGTACTTCAGCCTTTTGTTGGTGAACATGTGATTTACTGAGGATTTTTAATCCCAAGGAACAAATTGTTCAGTTTGAATTTCATGGCTTCTAAGACAACGCTTTTCAGGTCTCCATCTCATTAGTGCCTTTATTCAAAGTGATGATCCAAGCAGGAGGACTAGTAATAGAATTTAACAGTGTTGCTTTTGATTTGAGAACTGCATGAAGAATGGTGTCAAATTAAAATACTTAAGTTCTGTGTGTTGCTCTTTGTCGCCTGAACTCTTTTTGTGACAAGTGACATTAATTTTCATACAATTCTGGAAGAAAGAAATCAGATCTCTATTTGTAATTGCTACTGGTTAGGAATGTGATGTGTATAAAGTGGGTTGGATTGATTAGACTCATTATGACATGAAATGAAAATGTCAGACCACAGAAATAAGCAATAGAGTTGTTGCATATTTTATTACACTTTTGCCATGGGTTTTGCATAATTGAAGGATCATACACACAAAAAATAACTTTGCCCTCAAAACCAGAACATCAGAGGAGAAAAAAGCCCTCTCAATTATTGTAATAAACTGAGTCCCAGGAGATTGAAGAGTATGATTTGTCTGAATAATTGCATGCAAAGAAATATATGGGTGGGTGGTGGAACACAAGAAATCTGTATTCTGGTTTAGAATCTCAGTGAGGATCCTGGGTTGCATCTCTTGAGAAGGACAAGATTGTGCCAGCAGCAATGGATACTTTTCCAGACTGATCCTAGTGATGCCATGCCTGGAAGATGTGGAAGGAAAAACGTGTTCTTATTAGCGCTTTACTTTCCTTAAATAAGCTGCAGCACCTTGTGACAAGAATTGATGCCTTTCTTTAATCATTTAAAGCTTTTCTAAGATTAGGATCTGATGACCAGACCCTTCTGCCTTTTCGTTACTGCGGAAGCACCATCAGTAAGTGCTGTTAGTCCTGAATCGTTCTGTGCTGGTGAGAACCATCCAAGTAGTATTAATGGCTTTCCCTGCCAGCTTCCTCTTTCCTCCCTCCACAGCCTCTAGCTCTGGATTTGTGCCTCGGGAGGTTTGGAGCTGTTTGCTCTATGGGACTCTCTGTGGTGGGAAAACAGAGGGCAGAAGTTTGTGCTCCTGTGCTGTGGTGAGGGGACTTTGTCACAAGCTGGGGGATGAAAAACAGGCTTGGTCAGAGCAATGCTGGAGAGAACAGAGCTCTCTGGGAACAGAGTGGCCTTTTCTGTACAGCAGCAGTAGGGTCCGTGTGCCTGCTGTGCCTCAGTGTCTGTCATGGAGAGCATGGCCCCAGTGAAAGCACTACAGACTTTTTCTCATGACCTCTGTGGTCTCCTCCAGATGTGCTAAAAATATCCCCTGCGATGGAGATCCATCAACCAGATTTCTTATTTCTGCTGTGTTTGACTCTTGCTCTATGAAATTCATTAATCCTACCTGTTTATATCTTCTGCTGTCCCCACGTTAGCAGAGGCTCAGCTCTGTATTCACACAAGCCTAGCCAGTCAGTTTATTAGCATTAAAGGCCAACACCTGGAGCTTAAAACAATGTAAACAACTGTTTAAATTACATCTGGTTTTGGACTAAGACCAAGAGTGAAGGATTTTGGCTCAAAGACTTCTAAGGAAGGAGGTATCAGGCATGTGTGGCTGTGCTACAGCTTGCCCTGGGGCAGGGAAGGGGGGAATGGCTTCTTGAAGTTCCTTCCAGCCCAATTCTCCATGATTCTGGAAAAATGTGATTACAGCGATTAAACTAGCTGTGCAACTTGCTGGAGATCAACAGCTTGTGTGTGTTTTATGGCTGTTTTCATCATGTTAGTTGATGCAGTCTTTTGTGGGAGGAGTGTTACAAGTGCAGGTCTCCAGCATCATGCTACTGCATATGAAGGTTAATCAAGGCCATTGCCTTTGCCAGCACTTCTGCTTGTATGACTCTGTGGAGAGCTGGAATATTAATGTTGTGCACGTTCCCTGAGTGATTCAGATGAGCTGTGGAAGCTGAAGTGATTTCAGTAGGCTGGCTCCAGCTCATGCCAGCTGACAGTCTAACCTGGTGCTATTTATAGTAGTGTTTCACCTGATTGTGTAACCTCAGTGTGAGGATTTGAGATCTCTTGAATGCATGGGTCTGATCCTCCAAGTACACCTGTAATTTCTGAGCTCCTTAGCTCTTGGTTCCCAAGTGATGCTGCACATAAAGTGCCCTTTATTTAACACTGCAGCTAATTTGGTATTTAAAAAACCCAAACGAAACCTCCAAAACCTCCCCAATGCCTCCCCACCCCTCAAAACCCCCTGAAAGTAGCAAAAAGAGAGAGCAACAACAATAAAACTGCCTCCTAACCCCCATATCCAGAAGGTAATAATATCGGGTTAATCACCTGGAAACAGAGTATTCTAAACCGTTGATTTTCCTTATATTTAATACTGAGAACTAGCTGTTCCAATATATTTTTAAAAAAGTACTCCTGGGAACACCAGTGAAGATGTTTTAAGTGTTTCCACACAGACCTATTTTGATAGGATTTAGTCTGAAACTCATCTTTGTTACAAAACATCTCTGGGCCAGATCTATCCCTGGAGTAATTTTTCCTTGACTTTTTTTTAAATAGCATTGCAGGAAGGGTGAATTTGGCTTGTGTTTTAATTTATAACACAGGAAATACATACAGCTACAGCACATCTTCGCCCAGGGTATGGTACACAAGGGGAAAACATGCATGATTCTATCAGTACTTTGTAAATTTAATTATAACAACAGATGCAGCATTTAATCTATTTAACTTTTGAGTTACTAAATCCTACTCTTTACCCCAGCTCTGGGACCCCTAACAGAAGAAAGACATAGAGCTCCTGAAACGAGTCCAGAGGAGGCCATGAAGATGCTGCTAGGGCTGGAGCAGCTCTGCTCTGGATTCAGGCTGAGAGAGCTGGGCTTGTTCAGCCTAGAGAAGAGAAGGCTCCTTAAGGGGAGACCTTAGAGCAGCTTCCAGTAGCTACAAGAAACGCAGGGAGGGGCTTTGGACAAGGGCCTGTAGGGACAGGACAAGGGAGAATGGCTCTAACCTGACAGAGAGGAGACTTAGATTAGACATTAGGAAGAAATTCTTCCCTGTGAGGGTGCTGAGGCGCTGGCACAGGGTGCCCAGAGAAGCTGTGGCTGCCCCATCCCTGGCAGTGTTCAAGGCCAGGATGGATGGGGCTTGGAGCAACCTGCTCTAGTGGCAAGTGTCCCTGCCTATGGCAGAGGGTTGGAGCTGGATGAGCTTTAAGGTCCCTTCCAACCCCAACCATTCTATAGTACTCAATACTTTTATTTTCCACAGCTACAGCACTGAGTGAAGTCTCACAGCTCTTGAAACATTCAGCAGCTTTGCAACTTCCTCTCTCTGCATTGATAATCTAGTATTTTTGCTGGTAGCATTTTATTTCAAAATGGAGATGTAAATCTCTCTTCCTCTCTGCTTGTACCAACACCTATTTCCTCCTGTGTTTGCAGGAAGAAAAATGCCACAAGAGACCTTCTTCCTCTTTTTGTCTCTTTATTTCTTTTCTTCCCTCCTCCCTTTTTAGATTAGAATATCCTCAAAGTTAATTTAAAAACAAAGCTCTCTTGGAGGTGGAGTTTAGGAATATTTATGTTCAGTGGCATTAATATGTGTTCCGTAAAGTACTTCCATTCAAGGCATTTCTCAAATTGGAAAGCAGAGCAGTAAACTAGCAAGTGCTACTTGTGTTTGGTGGCCTGGAAATAACAGAAGTATTTCCACGGGTATTTCCAGTTTATGTTGCCTTCAAACAGAAATCTGTGCCTCTTGCTTAACCAGAGCACACAGAAATGAGACATTTCCAGCTGTGCAGCCGAGCTGGTGGTGGGATGTGGCCACATCTGTGGTTAGAGAGGGCAGAATTCTTGCTCGAGGGCTTCTTTGCTCATGTGAGTGTGCTGGGTCCAGGAGGACCCTGTCGCCCCCAGTGTGGTATCTCAACTCTAGTCTGATTTTTTGGGTCAGGACAAGCACCCTCAAAACAATCTTTATCTTGTCCTTATATAAATGTGATCAGCTGTACAATCATAGAAAGTTTGAGTTGGAGGGGACCTTTAAATCCATTTCCAGCCCCCTGCCATGGGCAGGGACACCTTCCACTAGAGCAGGTTGCTCCAAGCCCCATCCAACCTGGCCTTGAACACTGCCAGGGATGGGGCAGCCACAGCTTCTCTGGGCACTCTGTGCCAGTGCCTCAGCACCCTCACAAGGGAAGAACTTCTTCCTTATGTCAAATCAAAACCTGCCCTTTTTTAGTTTCAAACTGTTGCCCCTTGTCTGGTCACTACAGACACTGGTAGAAAGTCTTTCTCCATCTTTCATATAACCTCCCTTTAGGTACTGAAAGGCTGCAATAAGGTTCCCTTCCCCTTCTCCAAGCTGAACAACCCCAGCTGTCACAGCCTGTCTTCATAAGCAGAGGTGCTTCAGCCTCTAACCATTTTCATGGTCCTCCTCTGGACCTGGTCGAGCAGGTCATTTCCCAGAGGTGCTGTTTTCCTTTTTTCTCTACAGAAGAAGACATGATTAGCTTAGACCATGATTAGCTTAGTAACTGATAGGAAGTTTTGGCTCCTCACTGGATCTCAGGTGAAGAAGACTCAAATAAATTGGACTTGGTGACCCTTCTCTGCATTCTTTTGAATAGTTTGCCTTCCAGGTATGGAAACCCTTTCCTCTTGTGTACTTTCCCAATCACTGGGTCTTTCCGCACTTGCATGGTGGTTTAGTCACCTTCCTGCATGGGGAGGAACAGGCTTTTTTCCCCTGTATGTAGCAGATCAGAGCGGGGGTTCTCCAGTTCAGCTTCCCTCATGCTATAGATTGCAGGAATACATTGGTCTGGTTCTTTAGATGACTACTTCAAACCAACAGTGTTAATAGCACTCACAGTCATTTTGTTATCTAGATAATTAATCCACAAGGTATAGCACACAATGTGGTAAATAATACAGGAAATGATTAAACTGAGTATTTTCCACCATTATCCAGTATGTGAAGCTGGCATACTGGACGCACTGCAGAAAGCAGTGGCAGGTTTGATTTTTTCAGCATTACTGTATTTGATGATATTTGAGCAGGAATTTCTAATTTCTCCTTTTGAAGTGATCTTTCCCAGTGCCATTAAAAAGCAGTTTGGGAGCCTGGGCTCCCTGGACTTCTCATGACCTCACTGGAAGAAGGCAAGTGCCTCCGGAAGCTGGGTGTGAGTGGTGATATTTGACATTAGTGCTAAGCATAGCTGCTTTGATTTGCCCTCTGGATGACCATGCTAATGCTCTAAGGAGCTTGCTTTCCCATTTTAGCTACAGCAGTTAAAGACGAAAAGGTAGGTGACACGAATGCTTCTATAAATATGTATGTTTTAATCAAGCCATTGTTTATAATTCAATAATGATCATAATGGCACTGAGAAGGGCTTGAGTGGGATGTATAAATGGTCATGAGACAGAGACAAGTGGTTGATGTCTTCAATTTTTAGCTGAGCTCTTGGGTAAGATTAATAGAAGGTGTTTGTTGCTGAACTACGTTGATTTATCTGATGCAAAGAAAGGGAAAATGAGACATGAGAATCTGGATGAAGTTCTTGTTGCCTTGGCCTCCTGTGTGTCTGCCTTACTCTTTAACATGCTGTCTCCTCTTGCCTCTCAAGTCACTTGCTGAAGCAATGCAGCTGCCCCATGGGAGTTCTTTGAGAAGGCATATTTAAAAGACATGTTCAGAGGCTTTCTGTAAAATGGATGTCAGCACCATCTGGCAATGTAAATGCCCCCTGGATGAGATGAAAGAACTCTGAAATTGTGCATAAATCTCTCTTCCAAGATAAGAACCTGTGCTGTACCCTCTACAAATGCTTCCATTTTAACAAATGTGTTAATCTCGCTGCTAGTGAGACTGGTATTTCTCATGGTGGACAAGGCACATATGCTGGCATGTGCTCCAGTTAAGCCCAGTGCTGCTGATCTGCAGAGTTCATCCATTGACTTCAAACTTTTAATGGCCTTACTGTATTTTTTTTAACCATTGTGTGAATTTAACTAAACACTGTTTTCCTGGAAGTGCTGGGTTTTCAATGGCAGTAGATGCTTATGTTGAACAGAAGCTATAAGAAAACACCGAGCACAGTAGGATGCAGATCAACATTAATTTGCAGACATATACTTCCTAAATCAACCCTGTACAACCACAAAGACTTATTGTTTGTTCCACCAAGCCCTGAGGTGTGTATTTAATTAGGTGCGTTTGTCAGAGGGGAAATGCTTCTTGAAAGAGGGTGTTTAACCCAAAGCTGGGAGTTGTTAGTGTAGCTACGTATAAAGTGATGCCGCGGCAGTGAACTCTTGTAGGTGTGGCTGTCACCCTGCTCAGAGGCACATAATACTGCATCTCATGCAGCCTGACTTTGCAGCAAACAGGTTAGTAGCACTGGCAAGGTGAGGTTCGGGGATGGAGGTGGCAACTGGCAGCTTTATCTGGAAGATCTAAACTAAACAGTTACCTAAAACATGAGCAGGATGTTGCCTTATGTGAAAGACGAGCTGTGGGTCATGTCTCTCTTGGAGGGATAAAACATTGATCAAGGGCAGACAAAGGTAAAGTGTCTGAAATTTCTCCTATTTTGGAGTCTGATTTGGGACAAGGTTGTTGTTGGCTTCCAGAAAGATATAGGTTGTAAAATGGAAATAGTGGTTCAGCCCTCTGTGTAGGCTGTAAGCTTGTGGAGCATAATGACTCTCAAGTGTGTGGGGGCACTGAGGTTGCTCTTATTTTGGTTCTAATTGCTGTTTGTAAAATAAATGTATAACATGAGCTCTAATGAAACTTGAACAGTAATGACTGAGATATTGTCATTTCAGACTTTAACAACTCTCTCCTCATTGCCTGCATGTATTGTGAAAGATAAAGGAGCTGGGATTGTTTCTTTGACTATGTCCTTAATAGATGTTCTTAATGTATCTTAATAGATCCTTCTCTTTTCCATCTGTGCTTGTTTGATCTTAAATGCTACTGGGATTCCAGCCTTTGCCTACAAGTTATCTGCTTTGTCTGTAGGGTTGAAGTGGTGTGATACTCCCTCTGCACTAGCTGATGGTGTTCATACTGGTCCAACTGTTCCTAGTCTGGAATAATTTTGCTTGATACTACTCTGTGGCTCATTTTCACTAGCACCTTGCACTGGCAGAAGCTGCATGATCCCAGCTGACTGTGTCTGCCTCTTCTGGGGGTTCTGCTTCCTTGAAGGGCCTGTTTGCTCATATGGGTGCAGCACGAGGTGATCACTGCTATAGTTTCTTAAATGGGGCTGATCTGGGACTGGGTAGAGACAGCTGTTGTCAGCTGGAAAGAGCCTTAAGACTCACATCTGGCTGAGTTAACACCACATTCAAACTGTGTTCATCATGCTCAAACATTCCTCAGTTGTAGTTTGGTGCCATTGGTACCTGTGATATTGCAGCTCTCAGCACCAGTGCTGCAAAGGTGTAGGCGAGAGAACAAGAAGTGTTAATGACAAATGTGTGCAGAGGAAGGCTCCTGGATTACTTTTGATAGCCTGTTTGCTTTCATAACCAAATGCATTCTAAACTGGAAATGGATCCTGTTGCTGTCTGGCAGTAAAAATGCTGCCTTTGTGGTGCTTGTGCAGCATTTCTGATTGCTTTTTGGGGATCGGTGTTAAAGCAAGTGGGATAATATCCTCTGTGCAGGCAGGGTCCTGAGTTCAGTGGTTCAATGTAGTGGGTAAGAATCCTCTGTTTATAACATCCTGTATCATGATATGAAGAAAGCTATAGCTGGCTTGTTAACATTCTCATTAAAGGGGAATCACCTTCTCTTGATGAAATGGGACTTAACTGTAGCAAGCATTTGCTGTAGTCTTAAACACTAATGTGTATAGTAAACTCCCATTGATGAATGGCTGAAGGTGCACCCTGCTGAGCAGTGAGGCTGTTGAGGAGTACATGCTGCTTGAAAGAGGACAGATTTTGATAAATGAATCTCTGTCTTACTACTAACACGCTGGAGAAGAGCATTCTGTATTCCCCAATGGGATAGGAAAGCCCTTAGGCTCCCAGCTCATATTCCAGCTTTTCAATGTGGATCTTCATGTTGGAGTTGTTTCTGAGAACGTATTTAGTAGTGTGGTTTACAAAAGCATGTGTTTAACGTGTCTTTGTTGTTGTTGAGATGATAAATCCACTGACAAATAACAAAAAAGAAAACACTGGGGACATTGGTAATAACTTGGGAAGGAAGAAAGACATAACATAGGCTTTGGGATGAAAATGCTCTCAGTCCTTCAGGCGTAAGAGTCGTAAATCCCTGATGTTTCTTTTGCAGCACCAAGTTAACAGCCTCTAACTCTAACATAGTTTATAAATCTTCTTCTGCTTGTCTGTTAATCCATAACTTTTGAGCTTATTTTAAACATCATCAACTTCATTTTCTAAACTTCATTCAGCAAATTACCTCTTTGGATTTTTGCCTCTTATTCTAAACCAAGCATTTTGCTCAGTCCTAAAACCAGACTGAATGTCAAATGGCTCCAGAACTTTGAACAAAACACTGCCTATAATAGAACAAAGCATCGTGGTGGTGTAATTTATGATGTTTCCTACCGATGTGCTCATCCAAAAAAGCATGCCTTGCTCTCTTAGCATTTAGTATTCAACATGTTGTCTTGTGCTGACAACCACAGCCTGTTCCAGATTAATTTAAGCTTTGGTGATTTGCTTAGCATCAGAAATGCGATTTTTGGTGCAGTTTGGGATAGAGCCTTTCTCTTCTGTCATGACGGGATTCCTTGCTGTAATTGTGGGGCAGCTTTCCCACTGAGGGAGTGAGCCTCTGGTGTATCCAAGCCCATTAGGATGAGCAGGTACCACTTTGTATTTTGATGTATTCTCCTTGCTCAGTAATTTTTTTGCAGTTGTAAAACATGAATTAAAACACAACAAAACATGATTGTCTAATTTATAAGCACCTGTTAATTTTCGGCTTTGGCAATGGGGAATCCTCTACCACTCTCTGGCGAGTTGAGAAAGTGATTGTGTCAGAAGGTGAGGAACAACCTGCGATGTATGTAGGAACTTGAGCAACTTGGGTTAAATATCTGATGGTGTTGTGGAAAGTCAGTTTTACTCAGGTTTATGTGATCAGTAACAAGTCAAGAATTTACAGTATAGGGGCTTCCACCTCCTTTTGTTCTTCAGAAATGATGCTGACATTTGCAGAACACCTGTCCTGTAGAGAAGCACAGCTAAGGAATCAAGAATGCATGCCTATACAAATACCAATTCCTCTTTCACCCTTTATCACAAAGGCAGTTCCTTTCTTAATGAGTCCGTAAGATCTCTGTAGGTTGCACAGTCAGGGAAAAAACTAGTGATTACTTTAGTGACAGGGCACACTATCAGTGTGTGATGTCAGTGTGCTTGCTGGGATGTGACACAGCACGATGTGCTCGCTGCCGTGCCAAGTATTCACCTGTGACCATTTGTTGGAATGTCCTATTGCAAACCAGAGGTGTGCTTTTTTAAAAAGAATATGGAAGTCATAGGGGCATGTTGGAATTTTAATTACAATTTTTCTCTATTTGTTTTATTTTTAACTAGCCCATTTAGCTATTGAAGGAGAGCAGGAAGACCACAGAAACACCTCTTGCCACCTCTTCCTCCCTTCTACAAACATCTGAAGCAGTAAGATGGAATCCTATGGGAACACCACATGGAGACAGTTTTAAGGAGTCCTTACAACGTATTTTTTTGCCAGCATATGAAGTTTGTAGGCCTGAAGGTTCCCCTATTTGGCTGCAGCCCAAGCAGGTGCTCAGAGCCCCCTGAGTTCTCTATTCAGCAGAGGAAGAAGGAGCAGGGCTGGCTTCTAAAGAGGTGCAGCTGGCAATGGGTGGTTGTGATTGCCTATCAATAGGTATTCATCATATTCATGAAGCTGCTGCTGTTAAAACTGGAACTAGGGGACAGCTTTTCAGCTGCCTGTTGTAAAGTGAGCTGTAAAGTACCACCTGTGAAATGGTGGTACTGAGAGGGCTCCAAGGCTTGTGAGATGGCTTTTTTCAAACCCTTTTCAGGCTGACAGCGCCCTCATTCAGAGATGCATTTGTCTATATGCAAGTGACAAATGGCATTCACTTCTCTCGAAGCTCTGTACAGTTGCTTTTGTGAACCTTGACTAGCAAGAGCCAAACCGTGACCTAATACCGCTTTTGTTCCTCAGCTGCAGGCATCTTATGACGAAGACTTTCGGCCCCTTTCTTGGCACTACATGAGTCTTGTTTTGCAGCCCTTTGGGTTTTGACTTCTTTAAGGTTTTTCTTTGATTTTGAGTATCAACAAACAAGAATATGCGCTTTTTATTTTTCTTTATGAGACCATTGTGAACTAGTGTGTGACTTTTTGGGATGCAGGTGGTTTGCTTGAACAAGTTTTATCATGATGGAGAACCCTGTAGTGTCTCTTAGGACTACTACTATTCTGGTTGTTTGCTTGTTCAACTTGAGTACTTTTCTTCCAATTCAAGTTTAAATCCAGTTCAGTTCCACTTCTGTATCACATAAAATGAGTGAATTGTCCTCTCAAACGCCCTGGAGAAGGATGTGAGGAGCAGAGTTGAAGAGTCCTATTAACTCCAGTGGCGTGGCTGGCCCCCTTTATGAGTGCTGCTGAGGAAGGACAGTCTGAGACTTCCCTCCAGGTGGTCTGTCAAGCAGAAAGGTAACAATTGAAGGAAATTCCTTTCCTGCCACCAGCTCACAAGCTCAACAAACAGTGCCTTTGTGGAGACACTGGGGTCATCCCTCTAGTGTCTTATTTGTCTTTTCCCAGGGATTAGGGAATGGTGGCCTGTTTCTCCCTTCCTGAACCTCTTTATGTTTTTCTAAGAAAACCAAGAAAAGAAGATGACATAGAAAACATCCTAGAAAACATCCTAGAAACTGTCCTGCGTCACCATACATGACCTCAATTCCTCCTTGTGTACATGCTACAGTTGTGTGACTGCTTTTGTTTAAGGTTTTTCTCATTCTAGAGAATCTAAAAGGCCAAAAGCAAATCAGTTGTGTGAGCAACGCATCAGCAAAGTGCTCAGATGGAGGCATGTTTCTGTAGAAAGCAACGCCCTTCCATCTGAGGCTGCTCTGTTATCCTTTTATGTGCAAGGTACTGGCTGATACTCAGCCCTGCCCTGGTGTCAGAGCTTCTTGATTTATGAGCTTGCAGTAGAAGCTGCTGATTGTAGCTGCTTCTGAAAAGCATGTAAAGAGTCACCAGCTTTGACAGTTGTGACCCAGTGTAATTTCTTTCAGGTTTTGTTTTCTATGAATTCTTGTTTTTCAGAACTCTTGTTTTTTCCATCAAACTGCTAGAAGATGGTGTTCCATTAAATGGCCTGTGGCATGTTGTGTTCTTGGTAAGGCTTCTGTTGATCACTGTTGTAGTTTAATAGCTTCATGTGTAACAGGCTTGCCTGTGCTAAACCCCTATGGTGTATGCGCCGCCTCTTGTAGCTTGTTTTGGCTGACACATACTCTTGCACCCATTCATTCCTTTCAAACCCTTCAGGGCATCATGCCTTTGGTTAAGGTCATGAGTAAGGTGGGATGCAGACTTCTGTTTTATTTCTTGTTCCACCTCACTTTTGGAAGATCAGGTCATCAGTTTTACTGGTCTCCTTATTTTTGCCTTTTCCTTTAGGTATTTTCCTCCCTGCCTTTGTAGTGGTGTCCTTTTTGACTTGAGTTGCAGTTGAGGAACCACATACCTAAATATGTCTCTGCCAGCTGAGAGTGGTAAGACAGGTCTGGGCAAGGAGGGATGTCTCTTTGTGGACACAGTGCAGGCTGGAATGTGGATATAGTTGCCTGTGCCAAGACTAATTCCCTGAGGTGAAGGTTTTATTTCTTTCCTGTGAGTAAGCTGGGAGTGTGTTAGCTTAAAGTAGCAATAGGTTTAAGAAAACTGATTCTTTCTGTTTCCTTTTCTCTGCATCTAAGAAAAGATACATCTTGTGTTAAGAAGTCAAAGCAGTGGCTGTATGCTTGCTCTGAGCCATTTGCTACCACAGAGGGAAGGAAGAGGCAATCTTATTGTCTTTTTTGTTCCCAGAAAACGAAGGGAACTTGAGCTGTTGAGTTGGCAGGTCACTGATACATATCTGCCCCATCTGAAGAAGTACTTAACTTTTACATAACTACCTATGAATGTATTTGGGGAGCTGTCAGGCTGCAGAGCGCTGTGTGGTTCTCATTATGTCAGTGTTTTTACATTTGTTGAAAATGGGCTTCTTTTATGGGTGGTAGAATTCCTTTTAAGTTGTCATTCAGAAACACCCGGAAGGGAGCTGAGGCCTGACAGCTCAGCAGATTGTGCTGTGCTCTAGCTCCAGGCAGGATGCTGGTGTGCCCTAAGGAGCAGCACGTGGCATGGAGCAAAATCTGGAGCTTCACCAGCCCTACTATGCTCCTATTGGCAAGACTCTGGAATTCACAGCGCTGGTGTAACTTAGGCAGCATGTGGAACACTTAGTTTGCTCAGTCTTATTTTTTGCTGCTGTAGCTACTGAATGCACAACTACCTGATTAATGCGGAGACTTTAATCTTCTGACCCCCTTACTAACACCTATTAATTGCACTTACAGATTTATGAATTTGTAAAGCTAGAGGGGTTGATTATGTTCTGTAGTTCAGTCTCTTCATGCAGCTGAACACAAACCTTTCACTAAATCTATCATTTTATTTCCTTTGCTTTAAAAGTGAGTGCCTTGTTCTAAGAATTTGTTTTCTAGCCCCAATCTCCAGTCGCTGGAACTTCTCAGACCACTGTCAAACTCACTGCTTATGGGAGATTCAGCATGGTCTTAATCTTTGTGTTTTAAAAATCAAATGAGCAGAGCTGCAACAACTGCCTCAACACAGGGCATGTTCTTCAGTTCACAGATGTTGCTTTTCCATTTACTTTCTAACTTCCTACCTTCTTGATAAATAAAGGCCATGTTTGCTGTGCCAATCATGTTTACATGGGTGTCATAACCTGCCTCTTCTCTTGCTCTACATTTTTGTCATGTATATCAGGGATAGCTTTACCCTTTTTGACTTACATAGAATCATAGAGTGGTTTGGGTTGGAAAGGACATTAAGTTCATCTAGTTCCAACCCGCCTACTATGGACAAGGACATCTCACTCTAGACCATGTCACCCAAAAAGGTTCTGTCCTCTCCCTCTCTCTCTCTCTCTCTCTATATATATATATATGTATATATGTATGTATGTGTACATACACAAAATGTCTGTCATAGATTTCTATCCAGTTGAGTATTTGCTAAGACCCTCCGTCATCATCATCGTAGCATTTAGAGAAGATTTCTGTTTCTGGAGTATGACCTACGCTCTCGTTCCTGGAATTTGCTTGACCTCAATGTTACTCTCTCGTCTTGCTCTCTAGATCTTGCGAAGGAAACACAGAACTGCGGAAACAGCTACATCAACATGTTTCTCTTCCCTGCAACAATCTTGCCGAAGTCTTGTGCTCTAGGTTTTAAAAGCATTCGGTATTCACCAGTCTCCTTTTAAGCCTCTCAAGTCAGATGTTTTGAATGTTTCTGCTCTCCCAGCCAAGAAGACACTGTTCTGGATGTCTCCCTCTCCTTCAGAAATACCTTTAGTGTTAAACCCTTTCTACTTGAAGAGTCACTGTCCTCTGATGCTGATGTTCTCAGAAACAGGATGACTTAGAAGTAAGGTTTTCTGCAAAAACAGTGTGGGATTTAGTCTGTTTGCTGTTTATATTTAGCAGTTTTGTATGTAAGCATGGTCAGCCTTCTCCCTACGACTTTCTCTGCTCTGTTCCTATCTGCAGGAAGTCCTTTACCACTGGGTGACACTGTTTGATAGTTCTTAACATTCGCAACAGTGGAGCCCTGAAGAAACTGTCCTCTGACTCTTTGGACTTCTGATTTTTGAATCAAGGCTCAGTTTTCATATGAAATCCCATGTTTTTAACATAGTTAAATTTGTAAATTTGATTCAGCCACATCTACCCTGATGTTTAATTTTGTGCTCTAAATGGACTGGTCTAGAACACTGATGTTGCACTGTAGCTGCAGGGAGCACAAACTGATTTACTTTTTAATCTTAAAATGTCCTTAAAAACTGTGTCATTTCAGAATCTCCTATGGATCATTGCTGACCCATGTCTAAATAAATTGCTAGTTATCTTTTGGGATTAATCTAGTTGCAAACTGTGCTGTGGAGTGCATTTCCTAAGAGGCATAATTTCAGTGATCTCCCGAAAGTCATGTTTACTGCAGTGTAGTAATTAACCTGTGTACTGTATTGGTGAAAGCCAGCTAGAGATTCAGTTGCCTTTGCTGGTCATGATTTATTCCTTTCTAATGAATGATATCAGATGAGGTTGAGGGGGTTTGTGCATGACATGCTGTTGTTCTGCAGGAAGAAAGCAATATAGTTACTATGGGACTTTCTGATGAGAGGCATCCAAAACACTCTTTGTCATCAGAATGTCTTTCTGCATCCCCAACCCTGCTGAGGGATTTCAGCAATCACAACAACCTAAGTAAAATGAGTGTGGAGAAAATGAATTCCTTAATAAACATGCAGGACTTCTGGGGAAGAGAAATGATGTAAGATGCATAGTCTGCTTTATCTGCTATTAGTGTCAGATTGGAACCATGGGGTTACAATGGATTGAGTGTAGAGCAGGATTTAGGGAAGATGGGCGCTATTCACAGTGTGCTGGTCTTCATCTTGTGTCTTTCAGTCTTTTCCACTACCTGTATTAAGCATTAGTTGCAAAGTAGTTTGTTGCAGGGAGAATCTATATCTGAGTTTTGCCTGTGTTTTGACTGTCTTGGTAAATGAAGGGATCCATCTCCTTCTATCCTCCCAGTGCTCTTCACAACCCACCTTGCATGGAGACCTCCTGCTGCAGCAGGGGAGAAGAGGCACTTTTTCTCTCATATTCCACCTCTGATTACACAGCTGCATTGACACCTCTTCAGAATTTTAACTGAGCAAAAGAAGAAAGAAATGCAGCTGTTCAGAGATGGTGCTTTCAGCTGGTTTCAAAGCCAGTGGCAGAGAGGGAAATTTCTGTTGGATTAATAAAAATTCCTGTTCACTTGGCCTGGTGATTTCAGTGGAAGGCGAGGCTATTCTTAAAACTGTTTGTGTCTTTCTGTGTCTCTTTTCCAACACTAGAGACCAAGAGGAGCCAGCCTTTCTGTCCTCACCAGCATTACTCTTTAGCCCTCAGCTTCTGTGGGGATCTAGGCTCTTCCCTTAACACCCAAGACTTGACTGAACTTCAAAGCACAGGAACAGAAACTGCCTAGTGGTGTTTAAGTTGAATGAGAGCCATGAGCAGCTCTTTGCATATGAGAGAACTGTAACAGTGTGAAGCATTGCCCCAATCTTGCACACAGTCTCCCTTTAGGTGTCAGTGCCAATGCAAACATCTTTAAAATGATCCTCTTTCTTCTGGTGTCTCATCTAGTGGATTTTATCTGTGCTTTGTTGACATTAACACTCTCAGCAGTACATAAGGGAAGAAAATGAGCATTAACTGGATGGGTTTCCTTGAGAGTTTGAGTGGTTTCGTTCATTTTAATATCCTCTGAAGTGACAACAGGAACCACTTCAGTAGCCACCAAGCTCTCTGCTTCTTTCCATATCCTTGGCATCACTGAGATTGCTTTGGGCTGCCCTGATCAAGTGTGCAGCACCCTTGTTCCTGAGAGAAGTCTAGGTGGTCTGTCAGTCATTGAGTAGCCATGCAGCTGATGATACCCAGTATAAGGAAGGTGCTGTAAGTTAAACTGTTCTCTCATAGGATAGACTGAAGTTTTTCAATCTTGCTACTTCATTTTGTCTGCTGGGATCTGAAGATGGCAAGAAGCAGTGAGATTTGCCTTGCAGAAGCTTGTGCTGGTTTCAGAGGTGCTCTTTCCCTTGTACGTGCCTGAGCTGAGGCACACAGGGATGAAATAACCTGCCTAAGAAGAGAAAAGCAAAGCTGGAGCCATAAATAAAAGCCAGATGCCTGTTAAAGGCTTTAAAACTCTGATGGTCTCCATTTTGTTTGAAGAATGGAAATGTAAGTAATCTGGTAACAGGGTGATATTCAGTGAGTGATCCCTGTGGCGCAGTAGGTACACAATTTTGAGGCATGTGAATCATAGACTCATGGGGTGGTTTGGGTTGGAAGGGACCTTAAAGCTCATACAATTCCAATCCTCTGCCATGGGCAGGGACACCTCACACTAGAGCAGGTTGCTCTAAGGTGCAGGCACTCTTCTGATCTAGAAGCAAAACCTTTGTAGCTGATAAGTGGCAGCCTTGCTGAACAACGTATGAGGGGCTGGGAGGAACTGCAGCCAGCAGGACCAGTGTGGTTCTCCCTTCTTCCTCCACAGGCAGCCTGGATGGCTTTTGCCGTGATCCAAACCCCATCATCCCTTTCAGCCACAAAAGACTGTGTGAGTAAGAGCCACGCTTCTTGAACAGTGGCTTGAGCATCTTGGCTGGGAAAATTATTTTGTATTCAGTTTTCAGGAACTCTCACTTTGAATTAAAGGTGAACTGTGGGAAGTTATTAATGATACCTATAATCAAGGATTAATCAAGTAAATCTCTTTAGTCAAGAGCCTCTTGCTGCACTGAGAGCATATGGATAGAAATGATAGCGGTGGTGAGCTTTCATGTGCAAACAGTGCTAAGATGGTGCCTGGAAGCACACTTTGCATTGAAGTGGCTCTTTCCTTTCCACCCGAGCTGATGTGAGGTGGTTCTGGTTGTGTAATGTCTGAGCAGAGACACACTGAAGAGTTTTTATTCCAATACCTCCTGAAATCAGAAGGGGGAGAGTAAAGCCATATTTCTTCTCAAGAAATGCCTTTGGGTTACTTGTAACACACCACAAGTGTGCGCGGTAGTTTAAAGAGCTAAAAATGTAAGTCTTAAAAAACAGTGTTTGATGGTTCGCAGCACAGCTCGGAGCAGATGTTGAAGCATTTGTGTGAGAGTAAAATCTTCAGGAGGTGTTCAGTGTTTGAGCTAATGCTTCTGTGCCAAGTATCAGTTCAAGAATTTATTAGGGCAAAAAGGAAATCAAGTGAATTTGGCCTTAATGTAACTTCTGGGTCCTGGACTACGCTATTATTTTGCTGTTCATTGGCATTTTTAGGCATTTATTTCTGTGCCTGTTAAGGGGCCTCAACTCTGCCTCTGCTTTCACAGCTGGAAAGAATTGTGGGAATCATTTGAATGATGAATCATTTGAATGATGAAAATACTGTATATATGTATAATAATCTAAATATATGATGTCCCATAGGAATTTTTCTATTCAGATTCCATATGCAGAGGGTGATTTCTGGTATGAAGAGTACCAGAGAGAAAATAAGTGCAATTCCCTGCATGCCGTATAAACACGAGGGGTTTTTGGCATGAACTTTCCTCTCTTGTGGAAGCTGTGGAGCCCTGTTGTAGCAAAAGCTCTGGCAGCTGCTAAATCCTTAACCTGGTGTTGTTAAGATCTACTTTGGATCTGTTAAAAACACTTGTGACTGGTTGTAGCTCTCTTTGTACACACGTTTCCAGTGTTATTATCATTGAGGGACTTTGGCTGAAAAAAACCCTCTATAAATAGAATATAAATGAATAAAGCTGTAAGCAAACGTGGCTGTTGGACACATTCCCCCACATGTAGCCTGTGCTTCTGGCACACTATGATTCAGTTGTGTCTATTCCATGTGATCAGCTTGAAGGGTCTCTTCATTCTTCCTGAATTTACCTACACTCCCAGAAAAATAAATGGGAGAATTGCAAGCATTGGTGTTGGATCTCCAAGACTGAGGTACCAGTATGGTACTTCTT
Source organism: Psittacus erithacus (assembly GCA_009867235.2). Lineage (NCBI taxonomy): Eukaryota > Metazoa > Chordata > Aves > Psittaciformes > Psittacidae > Psittacus > Psittacus erithacus. Next base: position 52,901 of record WYDI02028053.1, read on the forward strand.
GATTGCTCTAAGAGCATCTCTGTATCTGAAAGAATTAAACTAGGAGGATACTTGAAGTTATTTTTATATAGAGCATCTTCCTTGTCTAATGGGATAGAGAAATTGCTTTTCAGTGCTGTTTGAGGAGTTAAAACACCTCATACATGCAGGATCCACAGTTTATTTTTTCTCAATGGAAATCCATGTGTGCATAAGAAATGACAGAAAAAGTATGTGAGAGCTACTTGGGCAGGACAAGGTAGGGTAGGGAAATGCTTTTGTGCTGCTTGTGCAGCAGCAGCTAATTCAGGAAATGCACTGGGGAAGCACCTGCCAGATTAGTGGGTGTATTAAACTTGAGCCAAGCAGAGCTCAAACATCCCTGAATCCAAATCTCTTTGTTTTGGAGAAAGGTAATGGGGAAACACAGAGCTGGATTGTGCATTCTCAGTTGATTATGTGCCAGCGGATGGTTAAAAGGAACCTCTTAAATGCTCTTAAGGCAGCATATTCCTGCCAAGTGATTATTTGGATTATTCATGTCCCACTATTGTACCTTCTGATGATGTGAAAGCAGCTGTATGGGTTGTGACTTTGTGGTGATGAGCATTAAAGACTACTGGAATTCGTATTTCTTTAATTGTTATCGCATGAACATTGATTAAACTTCATTTAAGGACGTTTGAAGGGTTCTGTCGTCAGGCTTGGCTGGTTTATAGGTGTGAGCCTGAATGTCACAATGAAACTGGTGCTTTTCTGCCAGCTCCCTTCTGTCTGCTGCTGGTGCGGTGAATCCTTTGTGCCTCAGTTTCCTTGTTATGTGAAACACGCCTGTGCTTCTGTGAACCTTTGCTTTGAAAGGGTGTGGGTAGAACTCACACCATTTAATTGTATTGCTTGTGTATAACCTTACACAGTGACTCTGCAGGACTGGGTCTGTGGACTCCAGCCAGGCTGAGGTTTGCAAAGGGTGTGAGAGGACTGAGTGAGTGGGAACTGGGTGCCCTGTTTGGCTGGCTCTGTTTGGAAATCCTAGCTGCAATCATTTGCGGCTTAATCACACATGGAAAGCATCCTGAGTTCCCAAGGGAGTTTTATTCATTCAAGTTTGCTGCTAGTAGAGTTCATGTTACATGAGGAAACCACGATTCCTGACCTCCGAGTTGAATACGTGTTTTTAAAAGCAGAGATGGGGCAGAAGAAAGTAGAATAAATAGACTTCTTTTTCAGGGCTTGCCAAAAGGGAATCTACAGGCTGCAAAATCTTACATCAAACTTTCTGAGAAGTGATTGAATCAAATTGTTTTTCAGGGGCTTATGTTAAAAGTATCCTACATTGTTTCTGACAGTGGTAGGGTAATTCTGCAGCTTTCAGCTCTGCCTAAAGCAAACAAGACTCATCTTGAAGCAACAGCAGGTTATTTTCAGATTTACTTTAAAGGAGAGCTGTCTGGTAAATGCCTTTTAGAAGACTCACAGCCCCATCAATGCAACAGAACTAGCAGAGTACAGAAAACCAAATATTTACAGAGCAGTTTTATTCTGGGTGGAGGCTGGATATGTAACATTGGAGTTGGTTTAGCTGTGATAAGCCTGATGTGAACTCTGAGAAGTATGAATTGTGGCGTTATTTAAAAGAGAAAAGAACTGTAGCTTATTCATTGTGGGAAAGAGAATAGACTTCTACATGCTTTTTATTAATGACATTGTGCTATGTGGTGTATGCTGTGGGTTGGGGTTTTGTTTTTAGCTTCTTACCAAGAAGACAGAGCCAGGTTCTTCACTGTGCTGAGCTGCAGGAAGGTGAAAGGCAATGGGCCTGTGTTAAAAAAAGAGCTTCATATGGGTGTAAAGATCAACTTCACCATGAAGACAGTGAAGCAGGGTTGCCCACAGAGGCTGTGCAGCCTTGGAGGGCTTCAGCAACTTTTTTTGACCTCAGTTTTTCAATGATCCCTTGTATTTGGTACATATGGTGGTAGCTGGTTGTTTGACTGAAGCAAGAAGGACTCTGAAGGGGTGATGGGAGAAGTATTTTTATGGCATGAGCCATGTCAGTAAGAGGTTTATGCCACGTACAGCAATATGTTTACATAGTTTTGAACTGTGGGCAATTCTTATATTAGTTTCAGAGGTCTCTGGGAGAACTGGCACCCCACAGAGTGCAAAAATGCTACAGCAAAACTTGCTTTGAAAACCTAATGCAGAGCCCACCCCGCGAGCAGCTTGCACAGGTGTAAGCTGTTTCTTATCACATTTGCTCCATAGAATCCTGATGTGGGAGATGTAGCTCCAAGAAAACACAGTTCACATCATCCATTCAAACGAGGAAGCTGAAAGGGCTATGTCAGGTCCACGGGACACATTTAAATCCAGAGTGGCTTCCCTGCATCCACTGAAAACTTAGTCCTGTAGTTTTGCTGCTTCATCTGTAAGTGCACACACAGCCCAAGCAGAGTGATGGTGGTTCAGTATTCATGTACTGAAGTGTTAGGGGAAATCTTTCCACTCTATCAAGTGGATTTTGAATCAGACCTGAGCAACAATATGAGATTCCTCATGAAAAAACAATAGGTTAGGGGTTAAACTGAGACTGAATTTAGGGTTCAGAGCCCATGAAGTGAGAGAGGGAGGGAAGGGATCAAACAGTGGAGTATAAATTAAAGCACATACTCAGCTTTTACTGGAAAATACGTGGCAAATCCCAGTGATTCTCTGTACCGTACAGTGTGCAGCATTCAGCTGTTCTGCCAGTCAGGCTAATGGAGGTCTCTCATCTTTTTTTTCATGTCCCATTGATTCATCTCAGTAAACCCACATGCTGTGAGATTGTTTTTTTGGGAGAGTCTGTTTGAGGGGCCAGTGTTTCACTAAACTGATAGCTGCAGGTTCGGCAGTCGTGCAGGTTTCCACAACAGCAAACAGAGGCAGAATTGCTCTGAACGTGCGTTGTTTTGGATGCTGAGCTTTTTGCAACTGAGGCTTTTTCCTGGAAGGGAGCATGAATGATCATATGGAAAGTGTTTGACAACTGTACTTGTCAGCTGTTGATTAAAAGCGTTGTGATTTGGTATATAAATGTGTTTGCTATAACAGGTTAGGAAAATGCCACATTTCCAGTTGATATAAATCATCAAGACTTCATTGCCTCCAGATCAATGGGTTTTCAGTGAAATATGGCCTCTAAAACAACCTCATCCAACTTTTTCTCCTCTACCTTTCCACTCCAAAATCTGTCCTCCATCTCAGCAATTGTAGATGTGGTAATTTCCACATGCAAACTTTTGCTCAGCATGCTACAGTTCAGGACTTATCCACAGAAGGTGTTTTCCCCATAGCTGACATGGGACTGGTGGCAGAAAATGAGACTTTGTATGGTTTCAGTACATACTCATAGTATTTAATACAGTCAGTATTTAAAATGTCTTTAGGGTCTCAGTATTGCTGATCTAAAAAATCCTTCATCTGAGTGAGCTTATTAAAATCAATAGGGCTTTTCACACACTTAACCTGAACTATTTGTCCAGTCCTTTGTAAACCAGGGAGAATCTGTGTCTGCAAGTCAAAGGATGGAGGCTGTTGGAGATGATATTGGTGTGAAATTGCTGTCTGTATGCTATGGATGTTTGCTCTGAGAGCCTTTACTTACTGCAGACAAAATTAATCTAGGGAAAGCATAACTGTTACCAGTGTAATATGCTGCTTTTATGTTTTAATGCATTATTAAAAGGCCATTCAGTGTAGATTTAATGGAGCTTTACCTCTGTTTTACAGATACTGTGAACAAGGACACTGAACCCAAAGATCCATATCCCATTCCAAGAAAGATTATGGCTGAACCAGACTACATAGATGATGACAATCCTGAATTAATTAGACCTCAGAAATTAATTAATCCTGTGAAGTCATCTCGGAATCATCAGGATCTCCATAGAGAGCTGCTTATGAATCAGAAAAGGTAAGAATCTAAAAACCTGTTGTGCTACCCTCCCACTCCAAACACACAGCTTGAGGTTTAGTTTCATCAAAATGACATTTTACCCAAAACCCAGCAGTTCTTGCTGATTCAGATCTTGTAGATTAAAAGAGTGTGGTTCTTAACCATGGCATTTATTTCTGCTGCAATCTCAATTGCTCTGCCAAAGCTTGCTGTAAAAGACCTCTAATTCTGGTTTTGTGAATACTCACACAGGGTCAGTTTCAAAGGGAAGCAGTTCAGGTCTCCGCCATCTCATTTCATATTGGTTACCTGGGCACTGTAATTTGTCTTGAATTCTTAATTTTGACAAAGTATTTGACAGCATTTTGCCATTACCAGCAGGGTGATCAAATCTGTGAGTTTCACCATTCCCAGCATGCTGAGTTCATGGGGCCATTTTTAAATCAAAGAACTCCAATATTTTGTTTCACATGAAACTGTTCTCTACTACTTGATCGTTCTTACAGTGCAGTATGACAGTCTGGTGCCTGCTCCAATGCGACACAAGTGTTTCTTTGTATGCTATGCAAATGCTGCTGCTTCCATTCTGGGATGGGATGCACAGCTGTTGCTATGTGTATTGCTTTTAAAGATGTGAATAACTGGAACTTGATTTCATCAACTTCAGAGACACAGGCACTTGGCCCAGAGATAGCTGAAGTTCTCTTATTAAATCTCTTCGGCAATGCGGGACTCGTTTAGAAAACATAATAGGAAAACAGCCACCAGACCACACAGTGGAGGAAAAGCCACCAAGCTTGTTGCTGCTCCTCCATTTAAACAAACAGAAACTCACTATGCTATGAACCAGAGATTTGGTGTGTAGAAGCCACCCAAAATGGACTTTCCAAAGGCAAGGGTGTGGGGATCCACGTAACAGAAGGGGAAGAACAGTATTTCAGAGTTCATTTGCTAATCAAGTTACTGGTAGCAGCCATTCCGGCTTTTTGAGACCCAGGACCTTGAGAAGGGAGAGGAGGAAGCTATTGCTATTGCTTTGGCTATGGCAGTACAGCTAAATTTGTCTATTTGGCAGGAAGAGGCACTTTACAAAACTCCTTTCTGGCAGGATAAGATTTTGAGGGGAGAAGGGGTCTTTTTACTTGTAATAGCAAAATCCTCACAAAAGCTAAGCTTAGATACTTAACTCTAAAAGAATTTCATACACAATACAGCATTTCTTTAGTGATGAAGTAGAAATGTTCTGCAGAATACCAACTGAATTGGAAGAAATTGGCCTAAATAGGTGTTTGTCCTATTTTTCATTAATGGGATTAAACATCAAAGTCAGTTCCTAGAACCAGGAAGTTTATACTCATAGAAAGAAAGATAATCAAAGTTTCCCAACTTATGATCTATTTCTAAAGGATGTGGAGGCTGCAATAAATTGAGGCTATTTTTTTTCCTTCTAAGTTTATGCAAGCATAAAGCACTTTTAAATAGTTGTGGAGTTCTTTTCTTGTGGGAGAATATCCTATTACACAGAGGAGTTGTGCAGCCCTCAATACCCATCTTCTTTTATTGTGAGATTCTGATTAGCTGCAGCTGTTAATTCTGTATTCTTATTTACTAGTGCAGAAATTAAATATATTGAGGGTTTCCACCAGCAGAAAAATTGGTGGTTTTGAGAAGAGAGGGTTAGTCTTTGTGCTTTGTGCCACTGTACTAGCTCTGATATGAGGCTTTTTGGTAATGTAGGCATTAGACTTTTGGTCTGCTTTGTTACTGCAAACTGTCATGTTTATGGAGGACTTAGTGCTTTTATAGAAGTCTGCTTAACAAGCAGCTTATTTTATTGTGAAGACTGTAGGCACCAGCAGCTACAGCTACAGTTTTTGACCAATTGGCTCTAAACAGCCATTTCTGGATCTTAGAAATATAGAATCAACCAGGTTGGAAAAGACCTTTAAGATCACTAAGTCCAACCTTTACCCCAGCACTGCCAAGACCACCAACTAACCCATGTCACTGAGGGCTTCATCTACACGGTTTGTGAACACTTCCAGGGATGCTGACTCCACAACTGCCCTGGGCAGCCTATTCTAATGCCTGACTGCCCTTGCAGTGAAGGCATTTTTCCTCATATGCAGTCTAAACCTCCCCTGGCACAGCTTGAGGTTACTTCCTCTTTGTCCTGTCACTTGTTACCTGGGAGAAGAAACCGGCCACCTCTTCACTCCATCCTCCTTTCAAGTAGTTGTAGAGAGATATCTTAGAAGATATTAGCCAGTGCTGGTCTGATCATTCTCCATGCCTGCTGTGAGCAGTTGAACTGCTGTAGTTATTTACTTGCAGAAATGGTAGTTTTTTGGGGCAAAGATACAGGCAATGGTACCTCAAGGCACTGGTCACTTACCTTAAGCTGGTTTTACTTAGTAAGAGTCAGTCTCCACTCTGCAGGGTATTGGCCCTGTCCCTTCCAGAGGTTTTAACCCTATCAGCTCTAACTTGTGGTCTAGCACACTTTGCTTGCTCTGTATCAAAGCTTTAGGACTACTTATTTAACCAGAACAATCACTAGGAGGTATTACAAGACTCCCAGTTAATCCAGTAGCTGCCTATTTGTTGCTTTTCCTTTTTACATAGTTGACATTACAGATCTGACTACCAACCCCACTTGATTAGACTGAGAGGTTTTATTTACTTCTGTGGGACCCTTTTATTATAGCTACAACACATCTAAATCAGCCTTGTGCCTCTGCTTTGTTAAACTGCAACCTTACTGAGTAAAAGCAGGAACACATAATGCTACTTAGCAGCTTGCCTCTGGTTTGTGGCTGCTTTGAATTGCTAATTGCCAACGTGGAAGTTTCCACTGATTCAGCTCTCACTGATCCAGTAGTAGTAGTAATAATACAAAAATCACTCCAGCTTTTCTCTGCCTGACTTAAGTTTTATGTGTTAAAATGTAATTAAAATAGCATGAAACATTAAATATGAACACGATCTCACAGCTTCTGTTGTATTCAGGCTGTGAGATCTATTATGAGAAAGAGGGAACAGCATTTGGTGTTACTAAATATTTGATTTTGCTGTCAGGGTATGTACAGGGCTACGTGTGTTGAATAATATATAGAGTAATTCATAGATGTCACTGTAAAATGGCATTTTTATGTATTATTGGACATGCTGTCAAATATACATATTATGGAAGAATCAGGCAACCACAGATATGTAGCACATAGAGAAGGGTAAAAGTAGTTTTCTGAAAGCTCATTGAGAATCTCTTAAAGTCGAAATAAGAAATGGTTGATGTTGAACTTAATGCTGGATGTTTTTCCATAATAGTCTTCACAGGAAAGACAACAATAAGGAAGGCACATTTGGGATCTTTTTGCTCTGACTTAAGTGACACTGATACTTGAAAAAATGGGAGAGCTTTGAATCTTCTCATAACAAATTTTGAAGACATGATAGCATAACAGAGAGAAAAGAACTGGCTGAAGTCACAAAAAAAAGTAGGAGTGAGTGTGTATCTCTGTGTGTGCCTGAATAAATAAAGTTATGCATCTTCCCAAAGAGTAAGCTTTCTCATTTTAGAGTAGTTGGCTTGGGAAGCAATTTGTGCTGAACAGACTTGAAACATTCACTTGATGTAGTACCTACAGCCTTGTGAGAGGAAGAATTCTCAGCCTTTGTCTGGTCTCCAAGGTGACTGCAACTTTTTTCTTCTGGATTTGTGTTGCCTTTAGCCTCTTTTGAGTGTAGCCTGGCAGCTCTCACTGGAAATAGCTTCACAAACAGGCACGGGTAAAGCTCTCACACTTTCAAGCAAGGGCAGAATCCAGGATTTCCAGGGCAGTGAGACAAAATCCAGAGGAAGACCACTTTTTAGTGCTGTCCACGCAAACTTCTGTGGGCATAATACCCTGCTTAGGACAGTGAACACAATCTATGTCCTATGTTATCTGTATGTTACATGTGATAAGCCAGCAAGTGAAGGCTTTTTGGTTTCTAGCTCTGCTGATCTTGATTTATGGTGGGGGTTTTAACCCATTCTAAAATTGAGGGAATAGAGGAAAGACTGAAGATTAAAGTCAAAATAGTGAATTATACAGGAGAAACACTAGCATGCATATTAAAGCAAAATACCCTCAGGAATAATATGGCTTAAATTCTAGTATAAGGGGTTGTAGAAACCAGGTAAATGTCTGTATGTTTTTTTCCTTTCAATTAATTATTAATATTCCAGTATATCCAAATAGGCAACTACTTGACTTTATAAAACCTTCCTACACAATCCTATGTGAATTTCTGCTAATTAAACTTGATCTCTCTCTCCCGTTTCCCTACCACCACCATTCCCCCCATTTAATTTGCAGGGGTCTTGCACCTCAAAACAAGCCAGAGCTACAGAAGGTGATGGAGAAAAGGAAACGAGATCAAGTTATTAAGCAACAAAAAGAAGAGGAAGCACAAAAGAAGAAATCAGACCTGGAAATAGAGCTACTGAAACGGCAGCAGAAACTGGAGCAGGTAAGATGGGCAGTAACACTACTTCTATTCATCTACATCTGAGCTACTCACTTTGAGGCTTTCCTTTGTAGACAGGAAAGAAGCAGCAGCCAATCTTTGTCACATTACTTTTGATCAATATATCTTGTTGATATATATCAAGAAGTATCAGATGTAATCACACTCTGATTACCTATTTGTTGTTACTTACTGTATAGGAACTGCATATGGTGTGTGCCTTTGGTTAAATGAATCTTGCATCAGGCAACATGAATGTGTGTGGAGCACTAACTTTATTTGACTGCTGCACTGTGGTGAACTAGTCAACTTTCTTAGTCTAACTATTAAGAGATAATCCACTAAGAATGGCTGTTAGGCTGTAGTGCATCCAAACTGCTGTACGCTTAAAGAGTTAAATCAATTGAGTCTGTCTCCTGGGTTACATAAGAAACTAGATGACTTTCAAAGATCTTTTGTAGCCTTAAAACGTGTGAGCCCATTGCCCTTTTCCAATGAAGGGGAAGATTCTCAGACCCTGGGTAAGGAGATGATGTGGAGTTGGAGTTCATTTTGGTGAAGCTTACTGCTACGCGCAGGGACAGGCTAGCGTGTCTGTGCCTCTTAAGGCACTTCCTGTACCTACAAGGAAATACCTCTACATTAAAACAAGCATCTCATCAGAGAAGTCACTGTGCTGCTGCATTGTGTTTGGGTTTAAATAAATGAATGCTTTAAAACAGTATCTCCTGCTCTTGTCAATGGAAATCAATTAGTTGTTGTTTTTAAGTGTGCCATTCTGTTACTTAAGGGCCCAGCTTCAAATGGTTCAGCGTGTGGGAAGATTTGATTTGAAACTGAGCCATCCAAGGGCATATGTAGAATAGAAGACTCTTTTAGAAGAGAAAAAGCCTGCCCATTGCAAACAGTGTTGTGACTCTTTAAACATGATAGGGAGGGCATTAATTGACAGTGCAACTCATGGAGGAATGTTGTCATGATTTATTGCAACAAGGCATGTCCCTTCCCAGTGAGCCAGAGACAAAGGAGAGATTATTTAGGTGAGCTGTATGTGGTCCCCATTAATCAGGAAGACCTTGGTCTGTTAAAAAAGAAAAGCCTCTTTGAGGAGCTTTTGTTAGTTTTCTAAAGGGTTTCTTTATTTCTGTCAACTTACCTTCCTTCACTGAGGATTGCTATGCAATCTGTGTTCTGTGTGATGTGTAAGCCTGTGTGGGCACTGTACAGGATAGTACAGTAATATTGCCCCAACAGTAATTACTCACATGGCAATTTCGAGTGTCTGCATAGGAGCTCCATCTGGGTTAAAAATGTCAGTGAATGGGCTCTCAAAAATGAACAACTAAGGGCCAAGGAGGATTTTTGTGTTTTATTATTGCTTTTTTGTGATAGACAGAACAGATACAGCAAAAGTTCAATACAAAAATCCATACCTAGACACTCAGAAATAAATCCTGCAAGTGTGCTCAGTAGTAGCTGTTGGCATGTGTCCTCCGACAAGGCACATTAGTCCTTGTCCTGTTGTAAAAGCCAGAGATGGAAACTATTGTTGTTTAATGAAGATATCGAGGAATTTCTTCAAAAATGCTTCCTCTTGGTTTTGGACTCGGCTTGCAGAGTTTTCGACATCTGGAATGAGCTAGAGCCAAGGATTTAAAAAGATCTATGGTTTATGAGAGCAGATACTCCTAAAAAAATGCAACTTTATCTTTTCCATGAGAAGAAGAAAGGAAGCAGTTTCAAGAGTTTTATATGGCCAGTTATTGAAACCTTTAGATTTTTTGTCTTGTATTTCCATGATCTGTTTTATATACTTTTGTTTTTCACATGTGCTTCTCTTTTAAGCTGGAACTGGAGCAACAGAAGATGCAGGAAGAGCAGGAAAATGCGCCTGAATTTGTCAAAGTCAAGGGCAACTTGAGGAGGACAGTCCAGGAAGCAACAGAAGCACCAGATTCCTAGAGCCAGCACCTGCTGAGACTTCCAGCTTTCCTGCAGAGAGAGTCTTTTGCAAGTTGTCTTAGTTTTGCCCCTCAGGAGGGAAAATAACAGCATCCAGCTGACACCTGAAGATGAGATTTTTAATTCCCAGGATGTGTGGATTAAAAAGACAGCACCGTAAACAGATCGACTTGCCAAATGCAGTCCTGAGATCAATGGACAAGGAGCCTGTTTGTCAGTTCAAGTGTCATGGACCAGTCTGATGTGCTTACTCAGAGATTTCAACCAGGGATACTAGAGAAACTCCTTCAGTGTTGCACTGCTTTATCTCTTGTGGTCCTAGTTTAGTGGAGATACACAGATTATATTTTGCTTCAAAACAGAACAAAAATCCTCCTGTGATATCTTATGAAGCTTTGCTGTGCAGGTAGATTTGCTCCATCTAGACCTACATCCTGCGTATACCCTAGAAGAATATGCGTTTAATTGGAATTTCTATCAGATCTGGGGGATATGAGGTATGTTGATCGCTGCTGCCCATCCCCACTAGGATAGACAGGTGTGGGCAGGATGAGAGTGCTTAAAATTCACCAGCAGTGAAAAGTTAAGCAGGCTTAAAACCCATTTCTCCCTGTTTGGCATGTGGAATTTGGGCTATGAAAGAGCAGTAATCTGATGATCCTCTCACCAGGGAGAACCCAGAAGCTGATTTGTCTCTATCTCCAAGCTTACGCCGCTGTGTACAGCCCTGTGCAGTGCTACCTGTGAATTTACCTCTCAATGCAAAATAACCTATCTTCTACTTTCTGTGTTTTGAAATGCTACCTACTTTGCTGTCGTGGCCTTTCTCCTCCAGGGACATGCTGATCTGAGGGCAGTGTTAACACATTACTTGGTAGTGTTTAAACTCATTTGCTGGAACTGAAATGACATTGATTTGCCGCCAGTTCCTCCTCTTTGCTTGCAGGAACTTGTTGCAGTTCCTGCAACAAAGCAGTGCTTAAGCCAGACCAAACTGATAATTGGAATCTACTGAGATGAATTTCTTTTCCCTAAAGTGAGGCGTAAAATGTAATTCATTTTATCCCAGTCTTTCTTTCACCTCAAGAAAGAAGGGAAGTGTGTTTACCACTGAGTCTTTGGGTCTAATTCTGTCACTTTCTGCCTTTCCACAAATTGCCCTGTGACTTGCCATTAAGTTAAATATTGCCCAGCTTGCACAGGGATGGCAGAATCTGATCCTTCATGCTTATGACTACTAGTTATCCAGGAAAGCCTGGGATGGGTAGAGGGAAAGAGATCACTCATGTAGGAATATGGAATTGATTTCTTACCTGGTGTGAATGTGTGCAGGTATCTTATCTTCACAATCTGAAGTGAGAAATCCTCATCTTCCTTTGTTGGCACAGTCGTATCTCTCACTGAAGCTGTGTTCATTCCTATCACCTGAGGATCTAATCCTAGTCTTTGCCTTAGGATGCTAAACAAAATAATTTCTGCTTTGTAATTACATTGGCTATAACTGTTTGAGAACACTTTTTGTTGATATCAAGAGTGGCATGTTTGTATTGTAAAGGTGGTGGGGGAGGGTTTGTTGGTTTGTTTCTAGTTCCTTTTCCCTTTTCTGTAAGCACTGGATGATTTAAATCCAATTTCAGCATAACACCTGGGACAAAATGCTCACAATTAGAAGTGTTTCCTAGATACAGACTTCCATTTGTCAAGATCCAGGTGTTTTTAATGAGGACAGAATCAGATTGAGAGTGAATTGAATTGTGATAAGTGGATTGCCATTGATTTAGACTTGCAGCATGACTCACGTCTAGAAGATTTAATCTGGTCTACCAGACTGTTCAGATTATGGACATACAACAAAGGCCAAACATAAGACTCTTCCTTGTATTTTCTCTACAAAGGAGCACCCAGAGTGCTGCAGGTTCTTCCCCTCTCTTTTCCCTTTTTCTGGAAGGAGAAGATCTTCCTTTCTGGCAGCACAAACACTTGCACTGATTGAGTTTGTTTCATGTTGTTGAGACAGCACTATACATGAGCCTTCCATGCCACGCTGATCTGTTATCTTAGCCGCTCCTAGCCTACCAAACATCATGCCTCTTGCTTTCCACTCCACAATTAACCTTCTGCTCAGTATGGAAATGTCTAGAAGTTGGTGAGGAAACCTTCCTTTGGCTTGAGCAGACCATTTCTCAGCCATTTCCCCTTGGTGAACATGGTAACCCTTCCACAAATGCACAGTGAAATGAAGTTGGCATAATCCCAATGGCACCGGAGCTGGTGTGGGATGAGGACCTCTCCTTAGCTTTGGGGAGTGTGTTGGATTGGGCCCTTCAAGGCTGAAGGCATTGTGCTTTCTCTCCATGTTAGCCTGTGATTCATGATAGAGTTTCTCTTTCTGAAACACAGGAGGCCAGACAACTCCCTTGTACATACAATGTGCAGTAGTTTTTTGTTTTCAGTTGGAATTAATTCTCTGTGTGAACAGAACATCAACTTGTGTGTTAGAACATCTTTGAATCCTGCTGACTCTTTAGTCTAGGAATCCCAGCCACCTTCATATCGATTTGACAGGTGAAATTTTGTCTTTAAAGTCAGGATTGGGCTAGAATGGGCAACCCTCAAGGGGTCGTCAGCTAGTCACACCACAAGTGTCCTGTGCAGCTGCTCAAGTAAGAAACTGCTTTTCAGTGAGCGTAAGCAACTCCTGATCTGCCCTTTAGCCATATGGGGTTTGAAGCAGTCTGGCAAATACTGCAGTGATTTGAAAATGGCTTACTTACCACTTTGTACTTTTTTAAAACTCTTGCTTTTGATAGGATAGTAGTAAATTTTATAGCATTTTTTGTGTCTTTAACCTTCTGTTGATATCTGCACTTGCTTGAGTGTATATATATAAAAATATATATAAATATAAAAAGGGAGCCTTAATGGATTTGTTTTCATAATTTAATATTTTTTGTATTTGCTCTTGTATAATTGTTTTTAACTAAAGGTATGACAAGAATGAGGGTGGAATACTTAGAACCAAAGTTATGCTTAATAAAATCTACTACATGCTTGGCATATGTGATGGTGTCTGTCATGACCTGCTGCAAAACAGAACCTTGGGCACTGCACTGAGATAACCCAGGTTATTTAAACTTCTGCAGTGCAGGGGGAAGAAACAAGATCATGATGACTTTTGGCTCCTTAAAGCTACATCCATGTGTGTGTATGAAGAATTATTGGCAGATTAGTTGGCAGAAGCAGCTTGTTGTGTCTCCCGGTCTTATGACTATTTTTGATGCAGAAAGCTGCTCAGCTAGCACAAGGTGAGGCAGAGTGTGAGGGAAAATTTCTGATGGAATCAAATAACAGGAAATAATCCCCTATTCTGATAACTTCATCAGATTGCATAGAATTCCACCTTGGAATTGTTCACATTGATAAAGCTCCATCCTAAAAGGATGAACCTGGTTGTGGGTTCAGTCCTGCAAAGGCTGTTTTAATTTGGCTGACACTCAAGCCCATGGTTCTAGTAGGAAAAACCTGAATCAGTAAAAGAAAGTGCATGTGCAAGTGATTTGGTGGGTTAGGGGCAGGTTGCTCATTGCTAAGAGCAAAATCCTGTGTCAACAGCAGAGAAAATGAGGAGGAGGAGGAACAGAGCTGGGAGAGGTGTGGGTTTTGTGTTCTCCAGAGAGATCCTCCACTCTAACTGGTGAGCATTGGTCAGGCAGGGTCAGGTGGTGATGGAGGGATGTAGGGTGAGACAGTCAGGAGGAGGAGAGGAACAGCAAATTCAGAACAGATGTCAGGAAATGCTTTTTTCCTTCAGAAAATTCCCAGCATGTGGAATTGGTCCTGACAGTGCTGCGGATGCAACGGCACTGGGCCAGCTCCAGGAGCTGTCAGACGTGGGGGAGGTAAAAAGAACACAAAGCTAATGAGAAGTGGGTTTCTGTGGCCTGTTGAAGACACTGCCCTGTGCTCTCCTACCTCAAGCACATCCAAATGTGTTTTGAGTTATCCTTTGATATTTCACTCCAGAAAGCAAGCGGTGAGGGCATGTGATCTGCTTTTGTAGCATGTCCACTAGAAAACATGATTTCCCTTTTGTATACTGCATTAAGCTAATGTGTTTTGTCATGTGGCTTTGCAGGGGCTGCTCTGCTGAGGGCTTTGCTTGTGCTCCTGTGGTTGTATGCAGATGGGTTATGTCATGCCATAACTACATGAGAAGAAATACCTTGAGATCCCTTAGATGCTGTTACAGGATCTGTGAATGACATTCCTAGCCTAAAATGAGGATCATGGCATCCTTCTGATGGCACTTGTTGGTGACCAGTTGCACTTAAGAAAACAACTGAGCAAGACGGCATGAGACAGAACCGCTTCAGTGTGGTTTCCACAGGTCAAAACTGATGTCTTTGGGGTGAAGCACGGGAAGGCAAGTTGGGTTCTCAAGGCACTGCAATAGAAAGAGCATGAACACTTAATGAGATCTGGAGGAAGTTCTACTTGAAATCTTTCATTTGTCAGCGTAAAGGTTTGTGGTGCCTTTGTAAGTGTTAAGAATGACTCTCCTTGATGGAGGTGGTGGAGACCAGGGCCAGAGGAAGTATTTGGGGGTGGTAATAGAGTAAAGACATCCTGCATCCTGACTCCCATTCCAGTGCTTGTCTTCAACAGCTCATCCGTTGGCAACACTTTAGATCTATGTAAAGGCTGCACTGGGTCCATAGCTGCCTGTGTTGCCTCACTGAGGTTAGAGGGGAACTGCTTCTGTTTTCCTTTGGGTACCCAGGGGTCCATTTTGCTGAACCTCACATGTGTTTGAGATAATCTGCTTTTCATTATACCAGTGCAGAGAAACCAGTCCTGTGAAGCACAGCTCGCTTCCTTCCTTGGACTCCAAAGACACCTTCAATACCTGACTTTGAAGGAATGAGAGGTGGGTCTCCACAGTGGTGGTGAGGGAAGGAGAACATAACGCACCTGAGACAGGGCATCAACAGCCTGAGTCACCCACTACAGCTCTAATACTTAATTATCAGAGTAATCATTTCTGGAGTTAATTTCTATTATGTACCCAGTCTTTCTGGTGGATGGCATGAGCAATTTAACACAGATTGAGGCTGGCACTGAGAAACTGCAGCCTGATTAGGTGGGAAGCAGAAACATGCTTCTTTCCCCCTCTTCAGCTGCTCGGGAACACATCTTTCATAATGCAGTTGAAATGCCAAGTCTGCTTCATTGTGCTCAGAAATTAAAGAGCACCCAGCAAGCCTAAGCCCTCAGCAGGGTTTATTGGAAGCTATAGAAAAGCAGAGGGAGCTGGATCCCACCAGCTCTGGAGCAACCCAGCCTATCTGAAAGGGGTTATGTCGAGCAGGGTATCTGCCTTTGAAATTCCTTTGGGAAATGAAGCCTGAAACGTTCTCCCATGAAAAGGTGATCAGGGACTTGCTTTCATCAGTAGCAGTAGGGAATGAGAGGAACCCTTTAAACTGATGCTATCAAACCTGGAAGGCCCTTCGTCACTGCAGTCCTGGGCTATGAGGAGGATGCACGGTTTCAGCCCATGTCTTCATCCAGCTTTATTTCCATGCTAATCCTTGGGTGAATTCTCCTCTGTACAATTCCAAAGTGCAGAGCTCAGCAAAAAAGTGGCTTTTGGAAATTTGCTAAGCATTTTTGGCCTTATCTTTCACAATGGCTGCTTTGTTAGGGAATCTTTCCTCTCATTTCTAATAGAAATGAAATGAACTCATTAAATAACAAGGAGGAAATCCTTTTCAAAGCACAGGTCTTGAAGATTTTTTGTCATTTTCTTTTTGCTTCTGGTTTGCAGCAAGAACTCTGTTCCCTGCCTGTTAGGAAATGGAGCTCATAACCAGACTGGTGGTGAACTGCAAGCTACCCTCAGCTTTAAAAGGCTCTTCTGTGGGCAGACCCGCTCAACTCTGATGCTGAAGAGCAGGAATTGCTGTCTGGGGAGGGAAAAGGAGGAGCTACCAAGGAAGAATAGACAGTGGGAAAGCAAGTCCCTGACTGATGAAGATTTCTGCCTTGTACCCAAGGCTAGACAGCAAGTGTGAGGATGATGCTCAGCCTGTGTATTCTGTGTTCCCCTCCAATGCACCATGGGTCTTTCCCCCTCTCCCTCAAGCCTCATTGTGCTTTTGATTCCTTTCACTCCAGGCTCTTGCTGCCTATTCAGGTCTTCCTGGCCTTGGGTTGTTTCCCAGGGTTGGATTGTAATGAAAAGCAATTAATTAGTGAGAAATCCTTGGGATGGATCTTTAAAATGGGTGTTTGAGGCTGATGGCAGTGAAGGAAAACCCAGCCCGAGCCCTCAGCGTGTGGGGGGTGGAAATGAGGAATACTGTGTATGCAGAGGGAAGGAGCAGGTAGGAATCAACATTCAGACTGGATGGCTGTATAGCATAAACAAGCAACCTGTAGGGTTATGTTGAGGTTTTATCCCAGAGCCCCACTTGAAATAAGGGCCATGATGATAAAAGTAGAATGAGGATGGGAGTTGTGTGACTATCAAGAAGCCTAAACCACACAGAGGCAATCCCTGGGCAAAGCCAAATTGTCCAGCTTCAAGGGATAAAAGCCTGTTTGATGATTTGCCATTGTTCAGGTTATCCACCCCATTTTCGGAGCTTCCCGCCTGGGACCCCGCTGCTGCCATCTCCTGGGCAAAGCGGGGCTGCTAGAGCAGCCGACCCTGCAGGATGCCCCTGCGAAGGCTTCTCCAGCACTGTCGTCTGCAAACGTGGCTGTTCTGAGCCCTTGGCACTGGCTGCGCTGTGAACCGTATGAATGCGAGGTTATGCAGTGATTTTTATCGTGTCAATGTCATTAACAGTTCTGCTGGCTGAGGCATCATCCTGAAAAGCCTTGAATGTCTCCCAGTGTCTCAGTAGCTCAGGAGCTTGATTCACAAAGGGCTTTTTGGTGTTTCAGTCTGGTTTACCATGGGGGAGCAGGGCAGTCTGTGGTGGCTGTTGAAAAGTCTCCAGGCCGTTTTGCACTGGCAGATCACTGCAGAGATCCAAGGCATTATCAGGATGTGTTGGAGGGGTGATAAGCCCACATGTACCAGGGTTATGCCTGGGACAGCCTTTCCCAACTGGTCCTTCACCGTGAGCAGCAGCAGCAGCAGCCACTGTTGTGCTATGGGGTTGTTGCAGAGGATTTCCTGTGCTTGCTTCCCTTTGCCCCCTTCCCACTGGCTACACCATCATCAGTGTTCGTCCTGCTGCCATTGGGGAGCGTTGCTGTGCCCTTCTGTTCATAACAGGAGAGGGACCCCGACCCTTGCTCTCCCTCAGGGAAGGGATGTGATGAGATACTGTCTGAATGAAGGTGAGGAGAATCCCCCATTCCACGTATCCTGCCCATCCCTCTGCAGTTTCCATCCTGCTCCAGACCTCTGACTTCTCCCTCTCTTCACCCATTCAAACTCCCTCCTTTGCTTTCTAAACCTGCCCTTCTTTCCCCATCCTCGCTCCATCCTCTGACTGACAGCAGCCTCCTCCTGTTGCTATAACAACGAGCAGCAGCCCGGTCAAATCGGGCAGCCCCTGCCACACTTCCCTGCCTGCATCCAAACCACCTCCCGATGTGCAAACAGGCTCGCTTCCTCCTCGAGTCTTCACCATCTGTCTACAAGGGATTGCTCCAGTCGGGGGTGGGGGGGACGGGGACGACAGACTCTTGGCCCTCTGCAACCCCCATGTGCCTCCTTCCCCCTCCATGCTGTCTTTGCAGCCCCCCAGCCACATCCATACATGACACAGACCACATTTAGTGTCCCACACACCCCAAAGCTAAAACACTGCTGTTTTGGTCCATAAACCCCATGCAGATTTAATTACGAATACATGAAAATGGGGGGTTTTGTTGAAACGTATTATGAAATATGATGAAAGAGATGTGTCTGGGGCTGTAACCTGGTCTGAAAGGCATGTCCTGCACAAAAGTGCAGGAAAATGATATATTCTAAAGCAGAGTCACTGTGTGTTCTTGCTCTATGCACTGAGCTTCAAGTCCAGCCCATGGAGTATCTGCTGGTGCTGAGTAAAGCCTCTCTGTTGCTGCAGGCTGAATGTAGGTGCTGTGGGCAGAGCTTGCTGTTCCTCCCACCTGAGTTCCTGAGGGCCCTGTTAAACCCAGGTATCCATGGTGTCTTTCCCCTGGATTGCGAGCTCCATCTGAAAGTCCTTTCTTCAAGACTTTCTGGGGCTGACAGCAGCAGACTGGAAGATGCAGGTTAGAAATGCAAGTTCCCCTCTGGCAAGAAAAGTGTGGCACCAAGTTCCTTGTCCCTGCTGAAATCCAGCTGTGCTGCCTCTTCCTTGGGAAGGCTGCTGCCCTCGGGGCTCATCATGAGCAATTCTGACCACTGTGCTGTAGAAGACCTAGGACAGCCTCTAGATGAGTGCCAGACTGGTGGGACATCAGGAAATACCCTTCGAATCCTGTGTTCAGCTCTGAGCCCCTCACCACAAGAGAGACATTGAGGTGCTGGAGCGGAGCCAGAGGAGGGCAACGGAGCTGGTGCAGGGCCTGCAGCACAAATGTGATGGGGAACGGCTGAGGGACCTGGGGGTTCAGTCTGGAGAAGAGAAGGCTCAGGGGGGACCTTATCGCTCCCTACAGCTGCCTGACAGGAGGATGGAGCCAGAAGGGGGCTGGGCTCTGCTCCCAAGGAACGAGGGATGGCACAAGAGGAAACGGCCTCAAGCTGACCGAAGGAGGTTTAGATTGGCTATTAGGGACAATTTCTTCCCCACAAGGGTTGTCAAGCCCTGCACAGGCTGCCCAGAGCACAGAGATGGATTCACCATCCCTGGAGGTGTTTAAAAGACATGTAGATGTGGTGCCCAAGGACATGGTTTAGTGGTGGCCTTGGCAGTGCTGGGTTAATGGTTGGACTTGGTGATCTTAAAGGTCTTTTCCAACCTAAACAATTCTATGCTTCTATGTCTTCCGACATCTCATCACCTCGGGATATCAAAGTGCTCCAGCTGTCACCTTACCTGTAGTGTTTTCCATGCCAGGCTCTAGGTCAGGGGAAATCTGTGGGTATCCAAACCCGAACATTAAATCATGTGCTTTCCTCTGCTGGGCTAGCGAGCCTCAGGACCTGCTCTCCTCCAGCACTGTGTTTGTACAACAAGGTGCCTGGGCACGGCCGAAGAGACCTGCTGAGAGTTAGTTCCCTTAAAGCACTCTTTTGTGTGTTGTAAATTCTGCAGCCCCTTGACAGGTATCTCATCCTCACCAACTGAAGTGAAATCACTTCAAATCCAGCAAACTGAAATGCGGTGATTTCTGCTCCCTGTAGCCACGAGCTGGTTCTGCAGTCTCTCCTGCAGCTGGAACTATGTATCAGCTACTGATATTTTGATGGTTTTGTGGCCTCAACCACAATATAAATTGACTTCTTTCTATATGGAGTTTTGGATTCAAGAGCTGTTCTTCCAATTCATGTTGGATTTCTGGTTTTGTGAGCTCCCTTTTCCAAAACTACCCATCTCTTTTAAAACAACTTTTAGGTGCAAACTGCTTTTGGCGCCGTGTACAGATGGACTTTTCACACAGCCTGGTTTTGATAATTGGGAAAAGGCTCAAGACAAACTTGAGATGCTCCTGTCACTCTTCCATCAGGAGGAAGCATATGTTCTCCCTGCTGTGACCACAGGGGATGGTGCCCCTGGGTGCTCAGTGTTCCATTCTCCATGCAAGAAGTGATTATATCTTTAATGAAGCCAGGGAGTGCTATGGGTTATTTTGCCACACAGAGGTTTGCTCCTGCAAGTGGAGACCCTCAGCGACTCCGTACGCATGTGCTTGGTGCCTCCAAGGAGGCTCAGGTAAAATCCATGTTGGGTCCAGGCTGCACCATCCTGACATCCTGAAGCAGATGTTCTTGTCCTCACTTTGGTTGATTAACCAACCTGCTGCTTCCCAGCGGAATCTCCAGCTCCTTCCCCAGCATTAGGATGTCCCAGAGACAGGGACAAGACCAGGCAGACAAGGAGAGATGTGGTTTGCTACACAGAAGATATCCCTTGACCTAAGTTGATTTATCCAGCGAAATGGAAGAGATCTCAGCAGCAGATAGATCACTTTGACACCAGTGATTCTGCATCACCTGTTATCTCTAAAGAAAGCATCACTCTTTCTTTCAGCCCATCCAAATAGGTCTGCACAATGGATTCTGGCTTTCCATCTGCCACTTCAAGGGTTTTTGGAGGAAGACTTCGAAAATTCATAGAATCATCCTTGTTTTCCAATCGCATCAATGTCTTTGATCCTCTGGTCTCACAATAAAGCTTTTGTGAGTCCTCTGTTCATGTAGATGAAGTGTTTGGACTCATTTGGTCCCCTGCACCATTTCCCATAACAATACAGTCCCCCATAGAGCCACGCTACTGTTCTTGATTAGGACAATCTTCCTAATTATGGAAGATTGGCTTCCCTTTCTACCAATCCATGATCTATTCCTCTGTCAATCCATGATTTATTCCTCAATTTAGACATTAGCAGGGACCAAATTTGGGGTGTTCTTTGAGGAAGAATCTGAGAGAATCTGCCTCCAGCCAGAATGCTTCAGAAAAGCTGGTTTGTGGGCCCTTATCAACTGGCATGTGTCAAAAAGGTTTTCCCAGATCTGCTGATTCCCACCTTGAGTTGGATTTGTGCAATCAAGCATTCAGGAAAAGATAAGGAGTTTTTATCATCTGTTATTATAAATCCTAAAGATTTTAACGAAATCTACTGCATTTCATTCTGGACTCTGGGCTGAGTTTGTAGTTGGATTTTGTTACCACTCAGTTCATGAGCAGCAATGATGGCATCCCTATACTTAGGCTAATAAAATTGAAGATATTTGGAATGTCCAAGCTTTCAAATAAGGGGAAAGCATCTAAGAAGATGCCTGCATAGTTAACCAGTGCTATTGGGTGAAGGGGGCATACTAAGATGCTGGGGAGGGACTCTTCATTAGGGTCTGTAGTGATAGGACAAGGGGTAATGGGTTAAAACTTAAACAGGGGAAGTTTAGATTGGATATAAGGAAGAAGTTCT
>WYDI02028054.1:0-36669 GCA_009867235.2 Psittacus erithacus
CTTGGAGCAAGCTGCTCCAGTGGAAGGTGTCCCTGCCCGTGGCAGGGGTTGGAGCTGGAGGAGCTTTAAGCTCCCTTGAACCCAAACCATTCCAGGGTTCTGTGATTCTATGAAGAGAGATTTCTGAGCAGACTTCCACAGGCTGGTGAGAAACCAGCGCACCGAAACCCCCTATTGCTGTGAGCTCCAAGCCTTGTTATGTTTATACTGCACTTACATTAATAAGACGAACATTTCCTTTCCCACAGCTTTAAGGTTGCACAAACTGAGTGCGCCCAGACCCAGCTCAACCAAGCGGACCGAAGCCCCGGTGAGGATCAGCTGCACAACGAGCTATGATTCGCCATGCTACATTTAGAACATGAATCGACACTGCCATCTGCAGCAAGCAGATTGGCAAATTAATTGCCTACCAGCACAGAAGCAATTAAAAGTGCCAATATGCAAATATTGGCATGTGAATATGGCATAGAGTGAGGTGCAAGAGAAAGGGATATATATACACACACACAGAGACACCACCACAGCTGACAGTCTGCATTATGTACGCTGCATCTCAGCAACGTGGTTTAGACTTTATTCCTTAACTGCTGTTCTTTTGACTCCTGTCCGGAGGAAAACCGAGCCCCTTCTGTTTCTCCACATCCCCTCAACACCGTCCTGCACCCTGGAGGGGCTGCGGCCGTACTCCAGGTACAGATCGCTCCAAACCCCCTCTCCTGGCCGAGGTGCGAGCGCAGCGGAACCGCCTGAACAGGACCACAGCAGGGCGGCGGTGTGGGGCGGGTGTGCAGGCGCTGAGGCGGGGCGAATTCGCACGCCTTTGTTATCATCCGCCTCCCCTCAGGAAACGGGTGTCAGGAGAAGCGCTGAGCAGCCAACACCGCTTGCTCCCCCGTGGTTTCGGCCCAGCCCACCGCCGCGGGTCCCGGTGCCACAGGGCACGGCCGGGTCAGCGCTGCCGATGCCGCCCGCGCCTTGCGCCGGCGTCCTGGTAAAACACGATGCCCCGCCGCACCGCGCCCCCCGCTCAAGATGGCGGCGCCGCGGCGGCAGGCGGCCAGGCTCTCGCGAGAGGCAGTGGCGGAAGGGGAGGGGCGCCAGGCGGAAGAGCCCGGTGCCGGCCGGCGCGGTGGGCGGGGCGCCGCGGTGGCGGTCCCGGCGCAGTGCCGCGGCCTGACCCAGCCCCGGTGCCGCGGGTAGAGCCCGGCCCGGCGCCGTGCCCGCCCGCCCCGAGCGGCCGCTTCGCTCTCGTTTGCTCTCCTCCGCCGCCGGGGATGCGCCCGGCCTCCCGAGGCAGCGCCTGTGCCCGGCGTTGGGCTCCGTGAGCAGCCTTCCCCACGCTCCCAGCCTGACCCTGCTGCTCCCCTCTGAGGCTCGGGTGGAGGCGGGGAGCGGGTGAAGCTCCCGCCCGGCGCTCTTCCCCATGGTGGGCTTCGGGGCGAACCGGAGGGGCGGCCGGCTGCCCTCGCTCGTGTTCGTGGCGCTGGTGGTGGTGATCGCTATCCTCGCCTTCAACTGCTGGAACGCCTCGTCCCGCCAGGCGCTGCTGCAGGAGGAGCTGGCCGAGCTGCAGAGCCAGGCCAAGCGCACCGAGGTGGCCCGGGGCCGCCTGGAGAAGAGGAACTCGGACCTCATGGGCAAAGTGGACTCCCACAAGAAGCAGCTGGAGCAGAAGGAGGCCGACTACAGCCACCTGAGCAGCCAGCTGCAGGCCAGGGACGGCCAGGTGAAGAAGTGCGAGGACAGCAAGGTAAAGAGGGGGAGGACAGGAAGCTCTGCCCGGTGGCCGGGCTTCCCGCAGCGCCGGGAGGGTGAAGCGAGCCCGCGGAGGTGTGTCGGGCTTGGTCGCTGTTGGAACATTCGCAGCATGCTCGGGTTTCTGAAGGCATCCCAGAAAAGAGCTGAAAATGCTCAGCACAGGCAGCGTGTGTGCAGGCAGTGGGAACCCGAGAGCTCCCTGATTTACAGACTGCTCTTTTTAAAAGTATTCATTTTCCCTCGGCTTTCCTCGTCTGCTGATCTTTTGTGATCAAAAAGCTGTTCACAGCCTTGAAACAACGGTTAGTTTGGCCTCAAGGAAAATGACACAAATCTAACGCTCGGGTGCAGCGCCCTGAGCTCGCCTGGCACAGCGCAGCCTGGTCCCTGCCTGTGCTTGGGGCATAAAACCCTGCTGCTGCTGAGGCAACGTGTGATTTTCCTTAGCTGGGAAGTAACAGGCCAGTGTGAAATCCAGCCTGCCCTGTTGTGTGGGGGTGGCCTGGGGATTTGTTTTGTTGTGGAAGGGAGGAGGAGTTCGTGCATCAACTTTCATGATGATCACAGGCAGCTGGTACAGAGGAGTTACACGGGCGAGCTCTTGTACTCAGCCGTGCATGGCGGCGGGTGCTCTATTCGTATGCAGTTCCCAGTTCTGCTGAGGGAACGCTGTTTATCTCCATGGGATTTATGGAAATGTCACGCTCTCAGCCTTGTTACTGTCTGAATTTGTTTTTCGGGCCCTTTCATATGACACATTTGCTGAGCAGTGCATTCAGTTGTCCCAGAAGAAGCTGAATGCATGCACATCTCATTACAGAATGAGCCTCCTTCAAACCGATGAACTTTGTGTTAAAGTTATGTTTTCTTTCCTGCTGAACCATTAAAATGAACCCATTTGTGTGTTCAGCAAACGTGGCACTTTGAGTTTATTTTTGTTTTCTGAGATTGGAATAAAAAGCTTGATCAGATTTGTCACGGGGGGTACCAGTGCTCTCCGCTGGAAACTACTGCCACTAACACCAGGATGAATAATACTGTGATACTCTGAAATCTAGATTTAATTAATAAATAGGTATTCTATCCATATCAAAGTCTGAGTAAGAGCTGAACTGAGACTGAAGCAGTTGGATTCCAGCCTGAATGATTCTGTGATTCCAGAGCAGTTAGCTTGTAACAAAGGTGTTTCCCCTGGTAGAAGGCAGAAACCCGGTAGTTTTCTAAATGTTTGGGTGTTTTGGTTTGGTTGTTTTTTTTTTTTTCATTGTTGGCTTTTTTGAATTGAACTCGACATGCAGACAGGGACAAATAGGTTTAGTTGTTCTCTGCCCTCTTCATTAAAAGCAAGCATCCAAAGGTGGGAGTAGCTTGAAGATAGTGCAGGTGGTGGTCAGTGCCCTGAGCTGGAACTCCCTTTCTTGGGCTGTTGGTAGTAAAATAAGGGGAGCTCACAGCTAGGCTGGAGAAATCAGTGGAGGAAGACTGTTGATGGTTGGTAAATGCATTGAAACTGCCTCGAAGCTGCAGGCTGTTGGAGAAGTTGCCAAGGATCTTCTAGGGGAGTGCTGTAGGTGGATGCTGGTGGTGTGGCTGTTTTCTGTGGATGAGGTTGGGTTCCTGTTATTGAGCCTGCATTCACAGGACAATGAACTTGTTTTGTGCATTATTGGCTGCCAGGCATCCAGCTCCTCAGTGACATTCTAGGAAGCCATCAGTCACTGGGCTGTGTGGCAAGGCTGGCTTTTAATACAAGATGTTTTGTATATTTCTGTAAGTCTGTGATGTTTTACAATAGGACACCAGGCAAGGAAATGAGGGAGTGAAGTGAGGGTTCCTGGCAAGGGCTGCTGGAAGCCAAAGCCTGCTCTAATGCATGATGCAAACCAAAGTGCTGTTGAGCTGCACCTGCCTGCTGGCCTCTTTGTTGTTCTCCATAAACCTGGACAGTCTTTGGACACTCCGAGTCATGAGGGGACCAGGAAAAATGTGACCAGTAAAATGCACAACTTAATTTTATGGTTATTGTGTGCGTGCTGCAGTGTATGCCTTGGATCCTCATTCTTTGTTTTAGAAGCTGCCACTTAAGGCCAAAGGAGCCAGTAGCTTTTGAATATCCCCTCTTCTTTTGTTCAAAACGTTCAGTGGGCCTTAACAGGCAAGAGCAGCAGCATGGTTTGTCAATAACCAGTCCCTGTCCCTTTCTTCTTTCCTCCCATGTGATCTCCTGTAATGTTCTCAGTGGCAAAAATCCTGGTTGGTTTTTTTCCTTCTAAAAAAAACCCTTTAAGCGACTAGAGAATAAAGCTCTGCTTTAGGGAAGTAGTGAGTAGAAGGTATAAAGTGTCTGACCAAAAAAGGCTTGAAGGATAATTGTTTTTCTCTCAAAATAGAATTTGGCAAGGATGTTCTTGGAACAAACTGGGTTTTACCAACAATCCATTTGTGAAATGCAAAAGCCAGAACCAAACGCCATCAGTGGTAACTGCCACGTATCAAGTGATCACAGCAGGTCTTCACTTGTTTCATAGAAAACTCCTGTGAGAGATGCTTCTCTAGTGGTTCTCAGAGCGTCACTTTTGCTTTGTGCCCCTTTGTCTCCATAAAGGTTTCTTTGCCTTGTGGTCATGCAAATTGGGTGTTCATTTCCCAGTGTTGAGGCAACTTGAGGTTGGCAGCTTTCTCCTCATTCAGTGGTATCTGTGGTTGAGCCCAGACCTTTGTGTGTCTCCTCCCTCCTGCCACGTTTGCAGCATGCCATTCACTGCACCAGGATGTTTGCTCTTGCCAGCAAGTGTAGGAGTGTGACCTAGTGTCTTGGGGGGTTTCAGTTAGAAAAGAAAAAGCCTGAGTTCTTGGAGTTTTCTTCTCCTGTCACAATGTGATGAGCTTATGGTGGTCTCTTGGACCCTGGAACAACCAGAGGAGTTCTCCTGGAGGCAGATAGGCAGTGACTGCCCTGCTGTCTGGGAGGTGATGTGTGTGGGTACCATTAGTTTCCTGAGTATTTCATGCTGCTTTGCAGCATACTGTGAGGAGGCTTTTTTTTCCCCCCATCGCTTTACACATCCCTTTGCAATAAGCTCAGTAAGATGACTGAAGGGCAGGGATGTGTGGTGGAGAGCTGCCAGATGGCAGCCACCCGGTGTGTGGGGGTTCAGAGCTCTGTGGTTGCCTTTGCGCCTATCTCATCCCAGAGCTATGGCTGGTGCCCCGAGGTGGTGCTTTGCAGGATGGAACTGTGTGGTAAAACATCCTTGGGAGCAGCTGGCTATGTTATTTGTTGCCAAAACTCCTTGATAGCTCCTCAGTTTGCAAAGCTGTGATACTGAATGATCTTCCATGCTTTCCACATGTTCCTGATGATCAGTGTCATCCCTGATGCTGTACTAATAGCAGGGTCATAGCAGTGCCTATTCTGAAAAAGGCAGTTGGCAACATTAGAAGGGTCTTGTGGAAAGAAGCTTTTGAGCAGCTCTCCTGCGCTGTTCCTGCACATGCCTTAGCAATGTGTTGGCTTGTGAAGCTGCACCTTGGAGCATGGACACTCGTGCTGATTGGATAGGCAGCTCGGAGGGTGCTCTTGTTGGGTGAGGAAATACCTCCCAGGGAGGTAGGGTGATTATTTACCATTATCAGGAAGCAGCACCACCTGTGTTCTGTCCCACCATCCATAGAGATGAGCTCCAGTCTGTTCCTGACTTCCTTTTTTCCCCTCACCTTTCATTACAGGACATGATGTTACACTCCATGCAGCACTGGAAGGGCTGTCCTGCATGTACAGACCTCTGGCATGCGCAGGATTTCCAATGTTTTTTCCCTATGCGCAGCTCATTGGGCTCCAGAGAATTTCTTTTGTACATCCCAAGTGCTTTGGAATGGATCTGAGAAGCCACTGAGAAACAGAACATACAAATAGGACTAAAGGAGGACATGGCTCAGAACTGGACTTGTGCCATGGTTTGTGCAGTGTGTTTTTTTCGCATGTGTAGGTGGAACAGATCCCATGAATCATAAAAAAGCTTCTTCCCTTCCTATCCTTCAGATGAGGGACATTTGCTGTCAGCTGAGCTGTTTTGGATATAAATCCTGTCACTTCTCTCTGGAACTCAACATCACCAAGATGAAAAATTGTGTGATAAAACTGATGCTATCTCCAAATCAAACCCTGTAGCAGACAGGCAGCCCTCCCATAGCCCGTGGCGAGTCCAGTGTTTTATGGGATGAGCAGAAGCAAGCCAGGAGGAAGACTTCATGTATGATCAATTCTGATAGATGAAGGTTTGAAAACAGAACCTGCCACTTCCCTCCTTTGTTGGTAGATTTATGGGGCTCTGGGAAAGAATCACTTTAGAGTGGAGGAGAGGAAGGATTTGGTCATTATTTCCAGTGGCTTTGCAAAGTAGGAAAGGTGCTTTTGGTTAATGCTCAACAATCATGGTTTGTACCTGTCTCCCCGTCCTGGTGTTGGCTTGATGGTGAGCTGAGTGCCTGTTGGAATAGAAGGGCTTGGTGGTTACTTCTGCCTGTGCTTCTGTGTGAAGTCCAACACAGGCTTTCATTTAACTGAGTGTTGCTCTTTGTGCATCCTGTAACTGGAGTGCCCTGAACCTCTTGGTGGGCCGTGCACGTGTGTGACTGTTGCTCGAGTGTGGCTTGAACGTGCTAAGGCAGCTGCTCAAGTGTCCCTGGGCTGTTCCCATTTTGTATGTGTTTCAGAGCAATGCGGACAGGGATCTCGGGTTACCAGGAGATTGCATCATCTGCCATTCTTCCTAGTTTTGGGAAAAGCCTGTGAAGTGGCTGAGCCTTCCCCCCAAAGGTGGAAGCATGGTGGTGGTGCCTCTTGGCTTGGTTCTCAGCCTGGGGCAGGGTTTGCTGCCAGCATTGCCCGTGTGCGTGGTGCTGAGCCGGGACACTGCAGTTTGGCACAGAGCAAGTGCTGGCCAGAGTGCTCTGTTCTGTGAGGAGCCTCTGGGATGTGGCTGGAGCTCTTCCCTGGAGCCATACCTCCCTGTACGCTGTGTTCTGTGGAACATCACGGCTTCAGCAGTTCTGGTATGGCCCGAGAGCTCCTGAAGTTGGAAGCGCTGCCTCAGCCATGTGGGACACATTGAATCCCAGGGTCCAGAGTCTGTGTCTCTTAAAAATACTTCATGCATGTTTTTGTGTTTAAAGACGTGAGTAATTTGTTGAAAGGGAAGGCAGAGGTGGGTGGAGGAAGTAAGGACATATGTCTCTTGTTTGGTTCGACAGGAAATGTAGGTAACCAACTCAGCCACTGAGCTTCAGAATCCCAGTGGGAATTGCAGTAGCCCCAGTGTGTCCCATGCCAGAGCAGGGCTGCTTGTGCCTCAGTTTGCTATTCAAGTGGCAGTTCTGACCTTGCAACCTGAGAGTCACAGCCCTGTTTCAGCTCCCTTTCTAGAGTTACTGCTTAAATCGATCATGAAGCTGCAAGAGAAAGAATTACAGCATCAGTGTTGCCTGAGAAGTCGTGGGGTTTTCCCCTTTTCTCAGTATGTTCTACATGTGCATCTTTCTCTTTGTGTCTGCTGTGTTTTGTCTTTACATATGTCTTTGTGTAAGAACAAGACAAAGCATCTTTACTTAATGCACATGCATTTCTCATTTATTGTAACTGCTATTTATTTCCTTACTAAAAATATGCTGGTGTGGAAAGCTTGGTGTCAGATTCCCTCTTAAAAATAAAGCGTGTGTGGTGAATATTTGGTAGCATCACATCACTGATTTACTTTAAATAGCCATTAGGTAAAGAGTGGTTGTGCTGCTGATGTTGTGCTTATTTTTATACCCTTGCCTTTGACATTGGGGATGCTCCGTGGCCTCCTGCAGTGTCAGGATGCGGTGTGCTTCTTTAGTGCTGACAGAATGGGCTTTTTTGGATAGAAATATGCTCTGGAAATCAATTGAAGTCCTTGTTAGCAAGGCCTTAAAGACAGTGTTCAGGTTGGTGATCTCACTTACAGGTAACTAAATACACATCTGTTGTGTTTACAGGAGCCCCACATGTCATTCTGATAATCCTCTATGTACAACGTCTTTACAAAGCAAGCAAACATGCCTGAGCCTTCAGCCTCTGACCTGCTGATGCTCTGTACTTACACCACTGTTTCTTCCTTTTAGATTAAACTGCAGAACAACATATCCTATCAAATGGCAGACATACATCGTTTGAAGGGTAAGAAACTCATGGGTAAATGGTGATTTGGCAGGCTGGGAAGTTGTGTGTTTGGGTACTGCAGAAAACATCTTAAATGAGAGACCAAGTGGTGTTGGAGCATGAGAGCACAAGTGGTGCTGCCCCATCCCTGGCAGTGTTCAAGGCCAGGTTCGACACAGGGGCTTGGAGCAAGCTGCTCTAGTGGAAGGTGTCCCTGCCCGTGGCAGGGGATTGGAGCTGGATGAGCTTCAAGGTCCCTTCAACCCAGCCATTCTGTGAAATGCCACTATATGTGTTTATTGTCTACTCTGGTTCGCGTTTGCTCTACTGTCTGCAGAAAGAACTTGTTCTGACACTGCTCATTTCTAAGAGACAAGAATCAATTTCATGACCAGATACACAGTTTGGTACAGTTTGGATCAGCAGCATTGTGATACTTAACATTTGAATTAGGAAAGGTCCAGAAAACATCTTTTTGGGCTGTTCTATGCAGACATGATTACAGTGCCTGTAATGCTCCTGTGTGGGTTTCAGAGTGACCTGAGGCAGCTGATGCCAAACTTTGAACATGCCTGCAGACAACATACTTGGCACTTCGGCCTCTGTCTCTGGAAGTGCAGCTTAAAATAGCAGGAAGCATGGCAATTATTTGTAGCCTGAGGAGCAGGGAGAGGAACTTCCAGAACAACTGTGAAGACAGGAAATATGCATTGGCTTTCTGGGTAGTATGAAGGTACCTTCTGTTGTACACTTACTGCAGAAAAAGAATATTTCATCATCACCAACCTAGTAGTACTCCTGTATCACTCAGAATGGCAGAATCCTTTAGGAAATTAAGGAGATTTCCAACAGATGGGTGAGCTAGCACTGTGTGAGTCTTCTGAGTGAAAAGGTGAAGAAAAATTTAGGGGGTTTGGCATGGTATGAGAATTGTTCTATAATCCACACTGGCATCTGGCAAACACGAGTAAATTGGCATCTTTGTCAAGTTACTTAAGGAATCTTTAAAGTATATCTAGAAGGAATAACATAAAGCTTGAGCATATTTTTAACTTACTTGGCAGTACTGCCAGTTGTATCTTCTTCTGTTTCTGTTTCACGTTGGTTTTTGCTGTTTGCTCTAGAACAACTGGCAGAGCTGCGACAGGAATTCATTCGCCAGGAGGATCAGCTGCACGAGTACAAGAAGAACAACACTTACCTTGCAAGGAGGCTGGAGTATGACAGGTAGGGCTTCAAGAACGGTGGTAACTGTGGGTTTCTGTGTGTGTAATGGAAGTCTGTGCTTAGTAAAAAGTGCGAATTAATGCTATTTCTGCTAATCCTCAAACTTGCATGTGCTCACTCGGTGATGTAACCATGACTTAGCTAGTTGTTTGATTTCAAAGTTCTATTTTTTGTGCTGTTCTGCTCCTCCCGCTAAAGTGACTCATGACCCAAGAAAAATCTCACTGGGGCTGTTCACAGTTGGACAATTTTAAGTCAGTGCATTTTTTTCTAACTCGGAGATCGTGGTTAACAAATACTTGGGGGAGTCCAGTTGACTGTTCTGATTCTCTAGGACACAGCTCTAGAAGTGTAGTTTTCTTTCTTTCACTGATGTAGAAAGCATTGTGTAGGTTGAAATTTGAAGCTGACCTCAGCCTTTATTTATATTCTTTATTCTTGACTCTTTGTGTGTGGTGTTGAGTACTAGTGGGTTTGTGGGAGACAGGAGTTTTGAATTGGGTTGATGTTGATGTGGCTCATTGGAGAAGTTGGGATCCTGAGCTATGTTATCCAGATCCTGTTGAGTTGGTGGCAGTAACTGATAGTGGTAGTTGTGCATCTTCTTTGTTGAGAGCCATGGGGGGAGATCCTGCTTTCCTAAAGGAGTTGTGTGCTGACAGGTTAACTGTGGAGCTTGACTTTCCCTTTGCTTTCCAGGATTTCGAGACACATTCAAGGCCTTTCTGTTTCTTTTCCTGTTTTTCTGCACTATGCCTGCTTTTATCCAGTTCTGCTTGCTTTCTGTATTCAGTCAATTTCCACTCCATTCCAGGACAAGGCTTTTTGGACACACTATTCTTGTTATAACTCAGGTTTGGCTTTCTGTGCCTCTTCATATTTTTCCCCTGTTCTATTTATGGGAGAGCAGATGCAACAAATGAAATGTAACTAACAATGTGTTTCTAATCAAGTCTGCAGTGTGGGCAGCAGATCAAGGAAATGAGACTGCAGCATGAAGAAAACATCAAGAAGTTAATGGACCAAGTTGTGCGGGAGCAGAAGGTAATGCACAGCGAAGTTTTGTTGAGTTAGTGTCTGATGTCCTGTTTGTTTGACTGAGCTTTGCAGATATGTGGAGGCTTTGGACATTTCTTCCCTAACTTTTGATTAAATATCTTCCTAAGCAGCCCTAAATGAGTATTAGAGTACACGCATCTGCCTGTTGGGCTCAGCCAGTGAACTGAGCCTTGGAGATGGGGCTTAATTCCTTGCTTGCTCTGCTACAGCCTTCCTACATGACATCATTGTGAAGGATTTCAGTTTCTTCTCTGTAAAATGGATATTACTTTACAGCTCTCTAGGGCAGGATCTGTGTCCTTACAACCTTGTATAGGTTACTGCAAAAGGGAACCTGATCTCTGTTGAGGCCTTGAGGTGCTAATGTGATGCAAATAACAATGGCATTTGAATGGTATCAGGGGTGTAATTATGTGATGCAAGCTGCCAGTAGAACATGGGCCTCTTTCCTGCAAGCAGATGAAATAACCTGCTTTTCTTTAAATCTGGTTTCCTTACTTGTCTCTGTTTACAAACAGGCAATAATAAGGTGAAGTTCAAGTATATTTCAGTCTTTAAATATAGAATAGTTTCAAAGTCTCTGATCTGAGGCTCAAGGCCAGTGACACCTTAACCTGTTTGTTTCACACTTGAGCCACATACAGCAATATAAATGTCTCACAGCCCCACTGTATTTCACATGTTGTGTCCTGAGTCCATCCTGTCATATCCTACCCCAGGACTCAGGTTTGAAGATGGGGGAATTCTGCTGTTAGTCACTTTGGTGATCCTGTAATTCAGAAATGCCATTTTGCTTACCCAAAGTAATCATGAATTTGAGGATGTTTGGTTTGTCATTTTCTGGGATGTGTTTAATTCTGGTTCCTTCTGAATTTGTTTTAACAGGACACACAAAAAATTCAGTCCAGTAAAGACACTGAAATAAGTCCCAATAATGATGACCAGCCAATACCTAAGACTGTTCCAGAGACAGATGATAACACAGTAAAGAATGAGCAGCCTTCAGATCACGTTGCAAATGGCAAAGGTATCTCTTAGGTTTGTTATTTCTGGTGGATAATGAGCCGGTCTGTGGTGTCCTCATACAGAATCCTGCGTTTCTCTGAAGTAGAACAGTGAATTATCTTGGGGTGAGCCAGGGAAGGAGCATCTTGTTAGAGAGCTGGTGTCTGCGGGTGAGGAGCCTTGAAATCACTGAGCGATGCCTCTAGCTGGGAAGAACAGTGGGGGCCTCTGGTTATCAGCAGCTGTACAGGAGGCTCCTAATGAGTAATTATTGTGCTTGTGTCCTCCCTGAAGGCGTCGTTGAAAGACAGATGGGGGTTCCCTCTGTTTCTGCTTCTTGTGCTGCTGAATCAGCACCTTTTGGTATCAGTTCAGTGTCTGTTCCAGCCAGCTTCTTGCAGCAGGCTTTTTGTACTCAGCTCCCAAGAGCAGTACATCTATTTCCCATCCTTTTCTGGAGACTGCACTGATCTTGGAAGTGCTGCTCCAGAGCAGTCTGCAGTGCAGCAGTTGTAGTTGCGTTATCAATATCAGATGTGTTCTGTGGATAAAGGACTTTTCTCCTGGTCCTAGAGCCTTCCACAAGAGAGAGATTAACTGTTAATAAGGCAGCATATTCTATTCTTGTCTTACAGAGAAAATCAAACCAGGAGGAGATGCGGGAATGCCTGAAATAGAGGATAATGACCCTGCTAAAGCTGAAGACACTCCCACTGGTTAGAAGTATTCTCATACCTTCACATTTGGGTTCTTGGTGTTGTACATATTCTGTTTGAATACAATGTGTTTCATAGTGAAAGCAAAGTTTTAAAATCTGTCTATGGTAATAATATTCAAGTGAGGTGTAAAATGGGGTAATTTTTACTGTGCTTTTGAGGTTTGAGTTCTGAGCTGAATGCTGATAGCTTCATTATTTTTGTCCCAGAAAATCTTGTATTTTATATTTTAATCTGTGGCTTAAAACCAAGAAAACAACAACAAAGTTGGCAGGATTGTTAGGGGAAGACCTGGTATACACTGTCTGTTTCATGCTTTTGTCCTTGCGTTTTGTTTTAGCTTTAAAGAAGCCGCGTATTTCAGCTCCTAAAAGTGAAGCTCATCAGCCTGTGTTAAACCTTCCAACTGAACAGCCCCGTGCTCCAAATCCGGCACCAGGTGAAGTTCATACTAGCAGGTGGCAAGTCAGCATTTTGTAGGAAGCCCACTGTTAATGTCTGCTGCTCTGAGTGTCAGATGTGCATAGCCAGACCCTTCTTGGTGTTTGATGTGTGTGCAAAAAAGAAAGCCAATGATCAGTCTCTGCAGGATACAAGGTTGAGCGTGTCCTTAGTCTGGCTTCCGGAGGCACTGAAGTTCTGTGATCTTTTTGTCCATCCCCCAGTAATTTCTGAGTATTCTGACCAACTTCAGCCAAATGTGGGAGTTACAAGTTTCAAAGAAAAGTGCTTCAAGATTTCTGCACTGGGCAGAGGAGAGTAATTGAAATTGGTATCTCCCCTTGGGGGCACTCATTACACAGGGCTGCAAGACATCACTGGGAGTTGATTGTAGATCTTTTGGTAGCCTGTTCTATTTGGAGATTAAACAGTGGTTAAATTGCTCAATGTCCTCCTGTTCCTGTGAGCAGCTCACTTGAGGGTGACTGGGGGAGAGTTAGGATATGTGAGAATTAGAAGTACTGCGGTGACAGGGGTTGGAAGAACTGCAGTTAGAAAGGGCATGAATCCATATAAAATACACTGAAATTTAATGCTCCTGGATGAAGCCACTTTGCTTTAATGTCAAAGAGAAGGCTAGGTTCTGTCTGCACCTTTGGCAAGTTCAAATACTGCCCTGCTAACAGCCATTCAGTGTAACATGCTTGTTACATGCGTGTGGCACAACAAACAGCTTCAAGTTTATTA
Source organism: Psittacus erithacus (assembly GCA_009867235.2). NCBI lineage: Eukaryota > Metazoa > Chordata > Aves > Psittaciformes > Psittacidae > Psittacus > Psittacus erithacus. Next base: position 13,138 of record WYDI02028054.1, read on the forward strand.
TGCCCATCCTTGGGCCCTTTGAAAAAAGGGACAATAGAAGCATTTCTTGATTTCTTTCCTTTGGCAGTGGCTGCATAAGCAGATGAGAGCACCAGAACTGATGAGCTCAAAGCCTCTGTATGCATTCAGAGTTTATTATTTCTAAATGTCAAATCTTCTAAATAGTTCCTTTCCTGTTGTTCTGAGGCAGTGCTTTTTGACTTTGATTAATGAGGAAGCATTAAAGATGGCAAGTGAAAAGCTTGCTGAGTGAAACTTGGAGTTCAGCAGCAGCAGGTTGATGGGGATATCAGGGGGGACCAGGGCTTTCTGTATTCCTTGGTTACGTGTTAATATACTTACTGTTTGCAGCATAACTGCTGTGACCTTCTGCAACCTTCTTCTCAGATCATAGCTCTGAGGCAAGAAATGATGCTCAGTAGACTTGAAAAGCTGAATTACCAGGAGGATGAAGAAATATATAAACGTATTATTGTTCTGGGCTTCATCAAGCACTTAAGTACATACAGAAAATCACCTGAGAAGGTGATGACTTGGATTGATTGTGTGTTAACTGTGATGAATTCTCTTTTGCAGTAACTTTACAGCCTGCATTTAGAACCCTGTGAAACCAAGCATGCTTCTTTGTTCTGCAGGTGTGCACAGTGATGCTGATGGAAACGCAGACATTGTGAAGCAGATCCCTCCCAATTCTCTCCAGCACTTGAATTTTGAAGAAAACATGGAAGGCCAGAAGGAACACAAAATTGATACAGACCATATCAAAATCCCAAAGAGCCGAGTGAGTGACTTGCAGAAGATGAAGCAAAGTAAGTTGCCAATATCATATACTTCAATAGAGTAAAATCACTTCAGTTTCTGTCTGTAATAGTGCCTGTTTGGGAAGTGGGAGCCATTACAGCAGGCAGTCTTCTGGAGAGTAAGCCTGAAGTGTAATGTGTTAGTGTGTAAAAGATACACCTTAATGAAGCATCTTTCGTCTATATATACATCTATATAGATCTATATTCAGGCATTAAGAAAAATGTTTGTTTACAGGAATTAAAAATGCTTTTGGAAGTTACGACACATTTAAATAGATTAAATCAAAACCTTTGACACATGCATGATAGTTACTTATATTCACACTATTACTTAAATGAAGTTTTGGACAGTATCATAAGAGTTCAGCCCTTACATAGAGGGCCTTTGGGTGGTGTATTTGTACTGGCCAGAAGTTCGTCCTTCTCTGTGAGCAGTCTTCCAGAACCCTTCTCTTCCGTGTCTGCTCGAGGAAGAAGCTGATAGACAGGAGCAAATCATGTGTGTGTTGTGTGTGATGGTGGTGATGCTGCTGAGGCTTAGTGGGCAGGCAGCAGGTAAAAACTTGCACAGCCATGCACAGTTGTGAGATGTCTCTGTCATAACACCGGGAGAGTATTACACCTATGGCATCTTCCTGTAGGAACATCACACTGAAGTTTCTTATGGTATCAGTGGAGACATAACACTCCTAAGTATTAGTATAAGGTATAGTATAGAGTATTCTGACTGGGTATACTGTAACCTAGTTATTTTGAAAGAACTAGTTTTGATTGTTAAGCATTTGGGTGGGGAAGGGCACTTGGAAGAAAAAACCCACATCTTTTTGGGTTGTTTTGTTGGGGTTTTTTTAAAGCCAAATAAGATTTTTCTTTCTATAGCTATTATAAATTCAACTTTACACTTCTTTGTGCTCACAGCTAAGTAGTTTCCATTTAGGCTTTATTTCTATTATTAAAATCATTCTGTACTGCAAGATGACAGGTTGTTATGTCAAAGCAGCATCCTCAGAGCCATGAGAATTGTGAGGAGAAAAGGGTTCTGTAACAGAGACCTGTGTGAATGCTGTGGATCTCAGATACAGTAATACAGAAATAGTGGTTTTGTTGAAATAGAATCCTGAACTGGTTTCAGTGACCAGTGAGAGGATTCTGGAAGCTGGAGTCACTCTCGGGGACATGAAATTGTGAATTCAGTTCTGTCACAAGTTTTAGCTTGGGGAGTTCCCTTCCTTAGAGCGAATGTGTAGATAATTGGTAGTGCCTGAGAGGTTTAAGAGGCCACCTGGGATGGCTTCTGAACCATTAACAACTCTGTGGTGTGATGGTACCTCTCTCAGAAAGACATCTTTAGAAAGTGAATGGACGGAGGATGTGAGGAGTTCCAGAGGCCCAGCAGCTCTGAGACCTGGAAAGGCACCAGAAGAAACCCTCCCTCAGTTTAAACATGACAAGTGGTTAGCACGAATTTCTCAAGAACAGACTGTGACCAAGGAAAGCGATCGGAAAGTATGTATTCAAAGGAAAGAGAGCAGTAGAAGCAGGAATGTGGCTTTGTTGTAGGAAGATAAATGGAGACCGGGTCAGGAATAAACTGCTGTTTGGTGGGTGCACAAAAGACTATTCCAGGCATAGGTATCGCTAATGGTTTTATTTACAAAGCTTCTGTGAGGTTCACAAAGGTGCATCCTCTGCTTGGTGGTGTTTGGTATTTTGAGTGCTGGATGACCACTGATGTAGGAGATGCAGCTTTAAAACATAAAAGCTTGTGAACATGAAGTAGTCTGCAATCAAGAACAGAGAAATTCCTGCCCAGAGTGAGATGAACAGCAAGTGAGCAGTTTGGGCAAACTGACATGGGTAACAGTGCGTATTGGTAAATGTTTGAGCTGAGGTTTTTCCTCTGGCATGTAATAACAGGATGTAACCCTAACCCTAACTAACACTGTTTTACCTAGGCCATCCTCTGGCTTTAAATATCAAAGATGATGGGAAGCTGGAAGGAATTCAGGGAAGAGAAAAAAACAAACAGGGTTTAGTATGAGAGGGGAAAAAGCTCTGAAAAGCGAATGGCTGAAGAGGTAGGGAACGGGCATCAATTTACTGTTGTCTTTCAGAAACAGATCTTTTGGGAAGGCTTCAGGGTTTTTAATATCCCTCATGGATCATTCTGTTGAAGTGAGGATAGGTGGATTCAAAACTGGTGTGCAGCCTGGCAAGCTGTATCCACCCTGTATCCTGAGATGTACAACACAGTTTTGTTTATCAAAGGAGCTGCTTGAAGACCCTGTGCTTGCCAGGTGCCCACAGCTGAAGTGGCAGAGCTTCATGTTCCAGTGGTTGGGGTCTTCAAATGGATTTGCTGTCCTCCCTGGGTACAGGGGAGTGAAGGGACCTGGCTCTGCAGGCAGGAGCAGTGAGTGGGATGGCTCCATTGGAGGCTGCAAGTCAGTTATCATCACATTTCCTTTTCTCTTTGCTCCTTTGTATTTGGAGTAGCTTCGATGTAACAACGCAGTTAGGGAGAGGCTTTTTCTCTGTCACCCATTCAAATAGCTAATCCAGGTTTGTGGCAGATTTATTTCCCGGTTGGTCAGCAGCGGCTGTTTGGAAAGCTCCATCAGTGACACATCCGTGCCCCTTGTGTGGAGGAGCCCAGCCTGGCACACAGCTCCCACTGGAGGTGGTTGCCTGGCTGGGTGTTGGCTGCTGGGTGCTTCAAACCTTGCTGTGCACACAGCCCATGGGCCAGTAAGCAGTGGTCAGGGGATCTGTCCTGTCTCCCTGGTTTCAGAATCGGGGAATTTCTTCCCAAAATGTGTTTTCCTTTTAAGTTTTGACAGTGAGGTATGGAGCTGGGCACGCTGTTTTTTCAGTGCACTTGGGTGTCTTCCATGGCTTGTTTTCTATTTGACATGTGTGAATTGTACAGTTCTGTCTGCTTTCTACATAGGATGTAGTGGCCAAAAATGCAAAACCAGCAAGGATTACTCAGTTGGGGATGAACAGAGAATAAGATGCTGCACTTCTCATTTCTAAGCAGATCATAATTTCTTCTAGTTTGTGAAAATAATTAATTCCTGTTGCTGTACACCTGAGCAGCACTAGATGCGATTCCTCTGCATTTCCTCTCCATGCAGACAGCGGCGTGTTTCTGGTTCTGTCCTGGGCTTTGTGTGCTGCCACATCTGAGAGTTTTCATTAAGAAATCATTTCAGTTTTACATCTGTCCATTGCAACCCCAGCCTCTCTTTAATCCTGGTGCTAAACTCACGTTCTTCAGCTTTAATTCCCTCTTTAATTGCTTCCACTGTGAATTGCTTAACATCTGCCCTGACAGAGTGTGTTCTCAGTCCCTTTCCGGTCTGTAACGGTTGTATCGCGCTTTAATCCTATTTTGTTTCATTTCCACATCATCCCTCTGGACTCGGATCCTCTGCAGGCCCAGTGTCACATTCCTGAAGCGACGGGCACGCAGAGTGAACTGCGTTGACTTGAACAGATCTCCTTGTACCCCATTAACCACCAGCTCTGAACTTGACATCACACCATTAATCTTTCATTGTGTGCTTGGGTACTCTCTCGTTGTTGCGGAGCTCCAGCTAATTCTTGTGGCTTTTTGTGCATTGTTTCAGTGTCTGGAACTATTCTTAATTCTTTGCTGGGAGACAAAAATACTGGATTCAGAGTGTTTTGGAAACTGTTGAAGTCTAATAGGAAACCCGAGTGTAAAGCCAAATCAATTAGGTAGTTAAAAACAGTCACTTCAGAGGCACAAGGCAGAGCTTTGCTGGATTTTCAGCCTTGATGGTGTGGTGTGTGCTCAGCAGAGGGACCCGCATACAGGGTCTGCAGTCTGTTGCTCTGCTGTAAGTAGGAAAATGCTGGTGGTCCTCAGACATAAAGCCTGGGTACAGCTCCCTGTGTCTGCTCTTCAGTGTGTCCAGAGAACTTGTTCTGGTGTTTGGGTAATGGAAGGTGGAGGTTTTGTTTGGGCTCTTACTCCAGCTGTTTCCTCTGAGAGTGAAGCTTGTAATGAGCCAAATGCTGAGGGACTCAGCATGGAGATATTCCATGCCTTGCTTCCCCCCTGCCCTCTCCCCTGTCCCCCTTCCTCCTCCAGCTGAAGCTACCCCAGCCCTGTCCTAACCTGCCGTCTGCTTTCATTTAGAGTCTCCCTGTTTCTTTTCTCTCTGCTTCTGACTTAATCCTTTGCCTACTTCACAGGCCGATTCTTTGATGAGAATGAGTCCCCTGTTGATCCGCAGCAGGGTTCTAAACTGGCAGATTATAATGGGGATGATGGTAACGTGGGTGAGTATGAGGCAGACAAACAGGCTGAGCTGGCTTACAATGAGGAAGAGGATGGTGATGGTGGAGAAGAAGACGTCCAAGGTGAGCTTGGGCCTTATCTCCATCCCATTGTGACAAAATCCATTCCGAGTTTGCTTGTTGAATTTGTGTAAAGCCTTGCTGCATTGAGCTGATCACAAACGTCCCATATGAAGTGTACGAGCTTTAGGCAATCCTTAAATTTGGTCCTGCTTGTGCTTGAAAGCGACGTTCTGGCTGCGGGCAGTGAGAGGCTTCTAGTACCTTATTTTGGTTGTGCGGCTTCTGCCGGAGAATCAAGCCATTCAGATTTCCCAGATGTGGTTCCCACCTCACTGGGATGCAGCCTTGGATGCTCCTAAAGCCATTTCAAACACAGAAGTGTAGTTTTTGTGACTACTCCCTTTGTCGTATCCACCCTGAGGCCGTACACAGCAAGGTCTCAGCTGGGGATCCTCGGTGTGATCTTTGTGCCTTGTACACAGATTCAACAGACTCCTGCTTTCCTCCTAACCCACCTTGTGAGCTCTGACCTGGTGCAGCCTAACACCCACCCGTGCATGTCACCATCTCTGCATGCGCTGCTGAGCATCACCTCCATCACTGTGTGCCGTGGACCTGCCATGCTTTCTACCATCCTCCACCTATTGTTGGTCACAGTCTGTGAGAGGTTTGCATGTCTGGAGGGGAAAACATTTCCATAAGCATATATAGTATTTCCATTGAGTGAAAATAGAGGGGAACCCCCACACAGCCCTCCCCAAACCCTGACTGATGTTGTGCGGGCATCCTGATTTTGATCCTCATAATGCAGTTTCTTATAATAAGTTCTTTTCACAATGCACATTTCTTATGGTAGTGTTTTAGACACGTATTCACTTGCTGTCCAAGCATAATTAATGGGGAAAGCTGGTACAAAGCACCTGATTTCTGTGGGCACGCATTGAACTGTGCACTGTAAGCGGGTTTTTGGCCAGGCTGGTGGTTTGAAACTCATGAGCAAGCAAAAGGAAAGCGTGGATCAGAACTGGGGCACTTGCTGAGAGAAATGAGACCTGTGCTGCTGCTCTGTTACGCTCTGCTCTGAGCTAGCAGTCGGTTCTGGTTGTTACCCTCAAGCAGTGGTTATGGTCTTGTCACTGGCAAGGGTGGGTTGCTGTGTGTCTGTGTCCAAGCTCTGCCCTGCGCATTGAAACAGCTGGTGGCTTTGATGCTTCGGGTTTAGGTCAGTTCCCCTTGGTGAGCAGGGGGTGATGCCCTGCTCCTCACCAGGTCCTTAACTGGACTTCACAAGATAACTCTTGGCATTTTAACCAAGGCCAGGGAACTGTTCCTGAAGCTGTCCCACCTTCTACCACCTGCCTTAGTCAGGCCTTGGGCCTGTCTTTACCAGGAGTATGGGAAGAGGCAGGAGGAGGCCTCAGAGCTCCTCACTGGTGTCCCTGTTGGCACGAGGACATCACTACAGTGGCCTTCACGGGGAAACTAAGGGCTTTAGGTAGCAAGAGTTAATCCCATGCATGTTATAGCTATTGCCAGCAATGTGAACAGTGTTCCTGCACACCATGTACAAAAGGGTGGGCAGCATACAGACATTAGCGGAGGAAAAGTGTTAAAGACCACAGAGATTGTGCTCATGTAGCTTGTTGTGCAAGGGATGTTTGAAAAAATAGGAGCTTTTAATCAAAGCGGCTTCGTAAAACAGTTTCCCCATAGGTGTGGTACCTGTCAGCTCACTGCTGTGCTCGCCTTACATTTGGACTTGGTGAAAACCTGTTTTCTGATCCCCCTGCCCTGTATCTGTACAGAAATAATGGTTTACTACCTGGTGGTGAGGACAGAGTGACTTCTGGAAGCCTTTTAATGAAGAATGGTCTGAACAGTGCATGTTACTGCCTTAAACCCAACTCTCCAATCCCTCCGTTACGCTGTTTCCTAATGACTTGTTGACTTGTCCTAAGGCACAAGTCACACAGTGCAGGGAGAGGTGCTTCCAGGGGTAGTGTCTCAGGGAAAGGGTCTCCTTTGTTTTTCACAGGGATGTGTGTGAGGGTGGGATCATGGAGGGGCTTCAGGAGGGGGTTGGACTCGTGTAGGGAAGGAAAGAAATAATTCCTGTCTAAAAATGATTAGGAAAACATCGCCTGGTTTTGCATCAGGCTGGAACAAGGCACATGGAACATGCAAACAAAGCAGCTCCATTAAACATGGTTTCTGTGGCCACTAGAAATGTGTGGGCCTTGGGCTGAAGTTATGAGAGGTAAATACACAAACCTGGGGGTGTGTCCAGCCTGGCATCCCAATGTCCATCCCTGTCCCTGCCCCTGCCTGCAGGGATTTAAACAGCGTTGGCTTCTGCTGTAGTCAGTGTGGTTTGTGGTGGCCAGGCAGTGCTAGTGGTTCCTCACTGGACAGCAGCACATCAGGTAGATAAGCTTCAGGCTCTCTGCTGGGGGGGGGTGCCCCCCTTGCTCATAGGCTCGTGGTTAGTTGTTGTAAGAGTGTTGAAGGGCTTCAGACAGCTTCACAGCCAGGGAAATCTTTGCTTTTCATTCCTGTGAACAAGCATCTTTGCTGATCACAAAGGCACAGGGCAGCTCTGAGCGCAGGAAGGGCTGTGAACTGAAACAAGGGAAGTTTTAAGGCTTGGTCACTTCCTGGGAGAAGGAGGCTGGAACCCACTCGGGAGGGAGCGGAGTTACTGCAGGTAGAGGCCAGAGCATTAGAATGTATTTTAAAACATTACTTGAAGAAACACTGAATGTGCATTTTCCTGATGGATTTTTTGCATGTGCTGCAGGAAATGGGTGTTCTGAGGATGCACCACGTGGGGTTTTTACCTTTACAGTTTTTCATGAGGCTCAAAAACCAAAATCCAAGGAGCAGAAATCAAGAAGCAGGACAGAGTAGAGTGGTGGAGAGACGGGCAGTGTGGACCTGAAAGACAAGGTGGAACAGCTTACGGAATCCCAGCCTAGTTTGTGTTGGAAGGGACCTTAAAGCTCATCCAGCCACTGGCAGGCACACCTTCCACTAGAGCAGGTTGTTCCAAGCCCTGTCCAACCTGGCCTTGAACACTGCCAGGGATGGAGTATCTTCACACTTCCCATTCAGGACAGAGCTGTAAATCCATTGTAAGGATGAGCTGAAGGACATGGCAGCCTGGAGTGGCAATGTGCTGCCCTTGCTCCGTGTTCCCTGCAGCATGCAGCTACTCTGCATGTCAAGAGGAGGCATCTTGCCTGGTGGGTCAGATATGTATCACAGGGTAGGCTTGTTCCAGCTGTGAAGAGCAGAGCATGTTGCTGGTTCTTCAGCAGTGCTGAGGGGAACAGGGTTTTCACTGACAAGAGCCTGGAAGGGGCTGGGAGCTGCTGTTCCTGTTTTTAAAATCCTCTCTCCAACTCTTACCTGCAGGTGGGAGGTGGTGGTGTGTGAGGCACTGACAGCAGGGCTGGCTTCAGCAGCAGTGAAAAGCCAGCACTGAAAGATGCACCGGCCACCTCAGTGTGGAAGGCACCAGCGTTCCAGCCGGAGCAGTAGGTGGGAGCAGTGTCACTGTGGCCTGGAGGGGGTCGTACCACAGTGAGGTGCATATGAGGTGCCAGCCTCTGTAGCACCTGACAGCGTCTGAGCTCCAAAATGGGCTGAAAAGTGTTAATGGAGCTTTGCAAAGTAGCTGAGTGTGGAGCTGGGCTGTAGTGGGGGAGTTTGAAATCCTCACAGGAAAACTCCCAGATCACAGCAGTGAGTTTAACCTATTTCATCACCTCCTGAGTTACTCCATCCCTGCAGCAGGGTTGCAGCAGTAGAGCCAAGGATGTTGTCCCAGGATCCGACAGCCACCCCAGGCCCGTGTGTGTTCTCTGTGTGCTCCCCAATGAGTTCATTCCCAAACCCAGGCACGCATTCAGTGTGGATGTATGCGTTAGCTGCTTAGATGTCTTTTCAGCAGCACTATGTCAGGTTTGACCTGAGTGCTTTGTTTGTAGATGATGAAGAACGGGACCTACAGAACGACCTCGACTACGGGAAGCCCCGCTTCAGCGACGGCGTCCTGTGAGCTGTGAACAGGGACAGGACGAGGCTGCACCCGAGGGACCCGACGTGCTGCAGAACTGAACCATTCCTGCTTCAGGTTCCTTACCTTAAAGGGAGCTGGTAACAAAAAGTGTCACATACTCAAAGACAGCAAGTACCAGGAGGCTGTTGTGTACATATGTGCATAGTTGTACTATTGCAGATTGTATTAAAACTACATTTTTTGCTGTTACATTGAGCCAATTACTTAGACTGTTCCTTCTCTGTAATAATCTTTACACTTCAAACCAGTGTTATAAATACGGGCTGACTTGTTTCTGCCATTTAGACAACTTTGTAAACTGGAGAACTTGTACAGTTTGTATCTCATGTAACAAATCCACTGTGGAAACACTGTACAGCCAAAGGACTCCTTTTCTACAGTACCTGTCTGAGGGCCAGCGCTCCCACCTTCCTCATGCGTGCCGTGTTGTGTGCCGCAGGTGAGCTGTCAGTTGGGAATGAGAACAGGATGTTTAAAGAACTGCTCCCTCCTCCATGTGTGCGAGGGAAGTGCCGCTCCCTGGCAGCACGAACCACCTCAGTTCTGATCACAGTGACCGAATCTCATAGCTAGAGCTGGAAATCAGCAATTGTTAGAATTCCAGTGCTTTGAAACCGCCTGAAATAGTTGTGTAAGTAATCGCGTGGTTTAAAAGGTGATAGAAATAAAGCAGCAGAGCTTGTAGGAGACCTGTGTGGATGTGCTAAAGAGAGCACTTGCGTTAGGGAGAAGCTGGCAGGTCTGTGCAGCTCTGCAGGGACGTTGTGTGTGCTTTTACTGTCCAGCAGCATCCATCCTGTTGTCACACGAGTTAATTTGCAGTTCAATGCTTTGGTGCAGGTCTCTGTCTGCCACGTTCCACGTTTTGATTTGCTGTAGCAGAAGGTTTGCAAGTTCAGTACTTTTTGTATTCTGTGTTTCAGCACTTTCTGAATTTCCTGGGAATGATTCTGTTGATCTGCAGTTGTGGAAATCAAGGTTCTGAACCCAACCTGCTTCTCCAAAAGGGCTACTGTGAACAGGGGGCCCAGGACCCGGGTGGGTGGACGTTCTCTCTGTACTCAGGTTCTGATTTGGAGCCACAGCTGAGGTTTGCTCAGTGCCCATCAGTGAAGTTCCAACAGAAACCACAAGTTGTACAATTCTTTATTAGGCTGCAGGGATCTCTGACCCCAGTTTTACATAGAGAAGAAATAAACCTTTCAGCCTCTGGCGCAGCATCTCAAGGGGGCTTTTGTTTGAGGCTTGAGCTCTTCATTCCACACTTCTGGGAGGCAGATGGGGAAGAGCCCTTCGCATGGTGCGCAAACCAGACATTGAACCTGCTCAGCACTGGCTCCCCTACTAAAACCCCATGAGAAGCAGGAACCCGTGCCAGGGCTCGAGGAACTGCAGCCTTCAGCAAATGCTCTATTTAAGCTCTATGATTTTTTTTTGTCTTAAAATGTATTTCACCCTGAACTAGGTGTTAACTTGAATTCTTCCGATGAAAGCAACAGTTATGGGTTCTAATAAATTGTTTAAGGTATGTGAGGCTTCTGGTGTTTCTCTCTGACTTTTTCCAGCTGGACTAACTTCGGGCTTTGTGGAAGTCGAGTTGCTTTTAGCTGCTTGCCTCTTAGAACACTAAAACCATTTCGTGTTATTCCTTTGAATCTGCTCGAGTGGGGGCTTTTGAAAACAACAGACCCACCCCCTTTTCTGTAGCACAGGCAGAGTGGTCCCTTGGTGCTGGGCACCTGTGTTAGTACATTTACCATCTTGAGCAAGGTGGTAAGTGACAGGAAGGATTCCTTAAGGTGATTCTATTCATTCTGACTTTCCCTGTAGCCTGGTTACTGCTGGGCATGATGTGGTGGCAAAGCTGTTTGATAACTGATGCTGGGAAACAGGCAGATTTTATCATTATAGTTTTCCTATAACTATTCCATGCACAATCAGTTTACATAGAACTTTCCTTCTTGCCACAGGCTGTCTGAAAAGCCCCACGTTAAGTTTCTTTAGCTCAATGACAATAAAAATGAAAAGGACACTTATCCTTAGTTTCCTGTGCTGCCCCCCTGCCCCTCCATCACTGAAATGGTTGCTGCAGCAGCCTTGTGATGCACCCACTGGGTCTGGGCATGTACTTACAGGTCAGAATTGGTTGGGCAAACCAAGAAATTGGTGGTTTTCGTAGTATGTGAAGATGGTGAAAGAGCCTGACCCTGGCCCAGAGGGATGCTTGGCCTCAACTCCTACATTTCGTGGGTTTCTGTTCTTTGGGAAACTGATACAGTTTTATGCCTTATTTCATGATCAGCCAAGGAAAGGGCAATGCAGACACAAAGGTGCTACACAAGCCTCTGTCTTGGAAAAAGATTCCACCTCTGCCATGGTTGGTGCCTCCTTGGAGAGCAGGAGAAGGAGGGTGGCTGATGACGCACCCCCAGGCTCAGTGAAGGTTCACCAAGGGACAAGTGCTACTGCTTCCCTTTCCACCAGCACTGTGCTCCTCCGGCAGCAGCAGCTGCTCTGCCTCTGTGTTTTGGGAAGTATTTGGCATTAGCACAGCCCCTATAGAAGCAGTTTGATCTCGGTGGGTATTCTTTTAAGGAATCCAATTTAGGTCACCAAGCACTTTACCCTTTGTTATTCAGTGATCCAATGCTTAAAAGAATTTTATTTCTAAGGGGAATTATTTTGTCAAATTCTATGCTGGTAAAAAAGACCCAATCCTGTGCTCTTTTGGGAAAGGGCCAGATTGTGTTGAGCAACACTGTGTGCTCGGGGTGGCTGTAGGTGGCTTCCTCATGGCTCTTCCCTCTCCACTCTCTCACACATGGCTCTTGCTCCTTCTTCCCCCAGCCAGCCCTGTCCCACCTTGTCCTTCCCGGGGCTCCTCCAGCCTGCAGCAGTTCCTCACTGCCCTCCTCCTCCCACTGTGCCCGCTTCCAACAGCTGGGACCATGGCTTCAGAGCATCGGGGCACTTGCTTCAGTGAGGAACAGCATCTGGCCACTGCTTGAGCTGGAAGACACCATCTGAACCATCACGCTGAAGGTGCAGGACCACAACCAGGCACCTTCATCCTTCAAGAGCTCCTCATCCTCCAGGTCAGAGTTGTTCTTGTGCAAAATCCTGCTAGCTTAACCCTATTTTTGCATGCTGTACTGATGCTTGAATGGGGCTAACCTCTTTGGCTGTAGATGGGCTGTTCCTAAAGCAAGTGTCCCCAGAGGCAAAGTAGCCCCCAGAAATAGGGCTTGCTTCTTTCCACATGGTGCTAAGGGCTGCAACCATTCAGTGATCCGTCTGTGCTCAGGAGCCACTTAACCAGTTCTTTACAAGTGCAGTCACTACCACAGTTCTCATCCAACCGCTATTCCCTCTCCTTTGAGGAGGGTGGAGGCCTGAAGAGGAGATAGAAGTGTGATTGTGCAGAACAACATGTGTTGAACACACCACAACCAATGCCTGTTTCTCTAATGAAAGGTGAGCAAACACCACCTCACCTTTAAAAGCATTAGTTTGAAACATAAACCACTCCTCTGCTGCCTCGCATGAGGGTACCCAGCCAAGGGCCAGGCTCTGCTCAGCACCACTGCCCGTGTTCATGACTGAAAGTGCTGCACCTGTCAGGTTTTGGTTTATAACTGGGATTCTGAGGTCCCTGTGCTGAGCCCGTACCTGTTTCCATGGAAATGGCAGCACACAAAACCTCGCCACATACCCAAGCAAGCGACTTCCACATCTGTTTCCCCAAAAGCACCAGCCAGACTCTGACACGAAACTGGCTCCTGTGCTGGGTGGGACTGGTTCACAAGAGGAATCAAACACAGCTCCTCACCACAACAGCCCAGAGGCTTCCCAACGATAGACCCGGAGCTGAAGGAAAAGGGGGGAAGCATCAGCTGCTGGCAGGGGTGTGCAGAGCTGCTGTGTTGTGACTGCACTGGAAAACGTGGAATGATGTCAGTTATTTCATGAACACACAGAAGGGAACAGGCTTCTCCAGACGGAGATCCAGCGCTCTGCCGTGGGCCTGGAACATGGGAGCTCCTGAGCTACAGGCTCCTACATGCCCAAAATGAGGAGGGATGCAAGCTGCACAGGTCAGACAGCTGTTAGACATGGTGTAAAAGTGTGAGGACAGCCAACGGCCTTGTCCTCCCTGAGGGACGAGCAGCACAGCCCAGAGTTTGGTACCCAGGGGACTAATGGGGATATTGAACCAGGACAGCCCGTGGCAGCAGGGCTAGGGGTGAGCTGCTTTGAACACACTGAATTATCTGCATCCATGTGAACACCAGCATCTCTACCCATGTTTTAATTAAGGAACGACAGCATTGTACAGCCTTAAAGCACAGACCAGGCAGAAACTCATGAACATGCACCTGGGTGAGGAAAATACTGCATTCCTCCACCACCCAGAGCTGCTACATCAAAGGCCAAGAAAACTCTTGCAATTGTCCCATTTCCTCAGGATTTCAAATGCAAAACTATGGAACAAACCACCTCTGCATAAAGAACCAAACCTTCCACCCCCCTTACAAAGGGCTGTACTCAAAAAGCACTCCCAGGCCATGTAAATGAATGCTGAGGTGCCAAAATGTTTTGCCCAAGGTTAAACTAAGAAACTCCATATTCCTGAGTCAGTTTGGATCCAGCCATTGCAGCTCTTTGGGTTTATGCCCACCCGAAGAGAAACCTGACCTGAAGAGGCATTAGCATTCAAATGGGCTCAGAGCTTATGCAGCCGTTGCTCCATTGCAGCTCAGATCAGTTGCTGAAAATCAAAGAATAAATCTGAGTTTCAGTTTAAAACACGGGTCCTCCCCTGCACCTGAGATATGCAGGGAACTTCAAGCTGGTAAAGGCTGAGCTTGCTGAGGAGGGGAAAAATCCTCCCAACAATCAGAATTCACTTCATGTTCTCTTTGCCAGTTTTCCCCTCACCTCCCCACTTCTATGGCTCTTCCTCACCCCCCCAAAAAAAGGATTGAGAGGAAACTAACTACAGATAATCCTAAATACTACATTTGCCTCTTAAGATGATTAAATAATTTGACTCAGTCTTCGAATGCAGTTAAGTGTGAAACCAGAGGGGTTCATCCTGCCAGGGGGAAACCTCAGCACAGGCATGGCTATGTGATTCCAAGTATCTCTGTAACAGAACACAACAGCAAGCCAAGGACTCTGCTGCCGAGGCTGAAGGATGAGATGTAAGCACCTGCAGGGAGAAATGATTCCATTTACTCCAGCTCATCCCAACTGTCCCATCTTGCGGTTTGCCGTATGCAGCTTTGCTGAGGCTTTCCCAAAGTCACACAGAACCCACAAAAGCCAAGACTTGCCACTGAGCCTAGTTTAGACATTTGGAAACCCAAAGGAGCTGCTGGTGATCTCTCAGCAAAAGGTAAAACCGGCTCCATGTGAAATGGATCAAACCCAATCACATCCTTCAGGATTTTAGCAGCTGCAAAGAGCATTCTGCTTCAAAGTGACACTATGGAAACAGACACGAAATAGCTAATGGTGTATTTTATTAATTCTCATCATTTCACATTGCCATACAGCCAAGACCATCAACAGTGAAAAACCCAAAGCCTGCAGAACATAAGCGTTTGGCAACAGAACATTGTTTTTGGTGAATCACAGCACGATTTGCCTGGAAAACAGGCTGACTACACCTGACACACATCACCATCTGCTTCACCTTAGCACTGACACATGCAGGAGACCCTCTGCATAAACTCAGTTATAACATGCTACATTTAATCTCCTCCTCCATCCACTGTGACCTCCTACCCAAGGCCAAACTAGTGCTAAAAGAGGAAGAGGAGCCAGGTCTTCGTTTGTCCCTTGATGTACATCTACAATCAGGCACTTCACTGCACACATAACTGTTCCCTGCTCTCTTCCAGCTCTTCTGGCTTTGCCTGAACAAGTGTGGTGTGAACTGGTGGTTGTGGAGAACCCGCTGCAGCTCCACAACTTCACTCCTCCAAGTATGTTACTGCAACTAAAGGACTGACACACCCCGCAACAGAGCACAGCAAGAGCAATTCCTTCAACTTCCATATGCCACCAGAAAAGCCCAGCTTCAGTTGAACTCATGCCATTATGTTACTGAGCATACTCAAAACAGTGTGCATCAACGCTGGATGCACATCCTCAAAGCAGTGAATCAACAAAAGTGATTAAGAGCAGTCCAAATGTTATTACATGTTCCCAAGGCAAGGGAATTGAAGTGCTGGAGTGCACAAAAGGTTTTGCTCTATATATTTAATACAACTGTTTTCTTTACGTATTGGAGAGAAGCTGCATCAAAAAATGCTGGTTTACTTGAACTAAGTTCCTTGAGGTCCCGAATTCCTCACAGATTGTTTCACTGTTCAACACCAGCCTCTGAAAACAAATCTGTACCTGGCCAATAACTACTTTACCTGTATTGTGGAGAATTCCAGCATGCCATAAATCCAGCTGTCACCTGCAGTCCTTACTCCAGGATATATCGGAACTTCAAGCAACTTGGGATCCAAGTACGGAACTTTCAGTTAAAGTTTAAGTAACCTGGGACCTTTCTTGGAGGAGAAAGAAGAGAATATTGAATAGGATCAAAACATCTTGCCACAGTTAACTAGGAAATGTGAGATTGATGCATTATGCCACTGTGGGGAAACAGCCCAGTGCTCTCACTAGCTAGAGCTTTCCAGCTCACTCCAGGGCTAGGGAGACCAAGTATTTCTCTAGTATAGCACTGGACCAAATAAAATAGAAAGGAAAAATATCCCAAAGAAACAAACCCACCCACCCAACTGGGGGCCTGCATATCTATTGACTAGAATGCAGTGGAATTTTCAGGCCAGCCAGAAACACACTAATTGTATTTATGCAAGAACTTCATGCCAATGCAAACCCCGTAACATTCTAACTCCTCACCCTCTATCAAACTTCAGCCACACTGGGGTTCCTAGCGTGGATACCCCCCAGTTTAAACTCCTAAAGCTGGAGCTGGCCACTTCTTGGTGTTCATTTCTATTCCCACAGGATTGTTTCATGATCAAACATACATAAAGGTTCGCTTAAAGCTGTGCTTGCCTTGGTTCCTGTCGGGGGATATGGTACCATCTGAATCCTGACTCCCATCAGCAGGATTATCAGCAGTGTGAACAGGGAGTCTCTGGCTGGACAGATTCGATCCTAGCCATCTGGGTGTGCAGGAGCAAGCACAGCCTGGGAGCTGCTTCTCATTTCAGGGAGGCACAGGGCTCTGTTTACCTGATGAACAAAATTTATTCCCCTCAGATAAGCAAAGAAACAACAAATACTGGGAATAGGCAATTTAAAGAATATAAACTCAAACGAGCTGGTTTGTTTATACAACAGCTCTCAGTCTGTCACAGCTGCTTTCAGTTCAGCCAAATAAACTGCACTGAAGCACTGTACTCACAGCACGAAGCATCTCTGCAACAAGCATGCGGAGATACCAGAGAGAGCTTAAAGGAAGAGTCTTAACCCCCAGATTATACAGGGAATTAAACCTTTTTCCCCTGAAAAAGAAAAGGCAAGGCAAGGTTTAGGATTTTAGCTTATGGAACAGAACTCTGAGGGACAGTCTGATCCCTGCACATGGGTCCTGACACATGGAGGACTCCAACAGTGCATGAATCTTGCTGTGAAGCGCTGCATGGCAAACTGGAGCCTGAAATGAAATACATCCTCTAACTGCAGGTATCTAAAACACCAACAGAAACTGGTGAACTCACCAACACTTGATCTCAACAACAGACAGGGACATTGCTCTAAAGCAAGTCATTTTACATGAGCATGTAAACATAAAGCTAATGGATCGGTAAGACTTGGGGGGGGGGGGGAAAGGTGAGAGGAAATTGCAAAACCTTGGTAGATGGCCCTTCCAATGAACATTCAGGGTACACCATCTCAGGAATGCCCAGCGTTCTGGCAACTACACATCCTTCCCTTCAGTTTCTCTGTAAAGTGAATACATATCTAGAACACCTCAGACAGAGAGCCTGAAACCCACTGCCAGGGGAAAACCCGCTGCTGCACCAACTGCACCTCCCAAGCCTCTAACGCTTCCCATGTCCGCAGGCAGACATGGCGTTATGCAGCGTTTTGCCGTTCCACACACTGAAGAGCTGATGCTCTTCCCCTGGTACACGCTCCAGTGTAGGGAACAGGTTACAGCAGGCAGACCTCTGAACTGTTGCCTTCACAGCACTGCCCATCAGCCATAGGATTTCACGCATTCCCGCCTGGCATGTGGCAAAGCTCACAGCCCTGCTGGTGCAGCCCCCTTCCTGACATGGCTCAGCACCAGGTAACACAATGAGAGCACAACACCTCTGCAGAGGACAGGCTTTAATATTCTGTATCTCAAAGAAGTACAACTCTCATACCCACAGAGATGAGGTTGAACCCTCAGTCATATGCTTTAATCTCTCCTCTGAAGGGTTTTCGGCTCGTTACAAATGCATGCGGCCGGTTTGTTGTTCACACACAGCTCTGCTTGCTTCGGATCCTGCTGAGGGATTTCCTCTGGCAGCCACTTTCCTTCTAATTACACCCTTTGAGGAAGCATTTCCACCTACCATTTTTCAGAACTCCTACTTCCCAAGCACCAGTGAATGTCCTTTTAGGCTTACGCCGTGAGACATCACACAGTTATCCCGCCATACCCGTTCCTCTGAGAGGACTGACAGCCTTTAGGCAGGTCTAACATGTCCACACTCACCTTTTTCACAGCTGATCGAAGAAAAAACACACTCAGATGCTGAGGTTAATGAGCATGCTTAGAAATACATCAGTGCTGTAAAGGAACGAGGCTGCTTGCTCCGAATGAGGCCAGCGCTGCTCTACTGCCTCCTCATTCCCTCTTTCCTTAGGAAGCTGGGGTAAAATTAGCTTTATGTCTTCTGCTAAAGAATATAGAGTCCCATGTTAGAATTCTAAACCAATCTTGGCTTCGCAGCTGCAGATGTGGTTCAGTTTAACAAGCCAATAAATGTTTTAGGTGATTAGAGAGCTGGGACTGCCATAACACGACCCAAGTTTAAAAGCTAAGAAGGGAGTCAACAGGTGCTAAGAAAAGGAAACAGACAGCACCTGTGTGGGGTTCTGCCTACTGCTAAGTTAGGGAATGAGGATACAACCTACTTCTGTAAAAACATGCCATTTTGAGCAGTACCTTGAGGATTTATCCTGATGTAACACGTATTAACTCAAGAGCTGAAGATTCCTGTTTAAAAAGCTTTGTGGATAAAAGTGATCCCCAACAGAGAAATCAAATCTACAGGTTCGGCAGGATTCCCATTACACATCTAAACCTCGCTACATCCACTTAAAACTACTGAATGAGACGGTCAAGCTACCTCATTAAGTCATTCAACCGCTAAAGCCAGCAGCATCCTCAACACTTCACACGAAAAAGGCTGCCTAAAAACCAAAACAGAACGAAGAAGAGAAAGTGGAAATAGAACTTCACACTACGCTCCGCTGGGGCTTACAACAGCCGCTCAAACCGCAGAACCAGCGCTGCCTGCGCTTGGAAGAGATGAAGCCTCATGAGCCCGGAACGCGAGAGACAGCTCCGGGAGCACCGGCCGGGAACCAGCCCCGAGGGAAGGGCGGGCCGACCGGGGAAGGGAGGGAAGCGGCCCCGGGACCGGGGGCTGCCTCCCCCGGGGCCGCGGCCCGAGTCCCGCCCGCCCCTCCGGCTGCAGCGGCCGCACTCCGGCCGCGGCCAACCCTCCCCGGCGCTTCCCGCCGCGCCGCTTCCTCCTCGGGGAGCGCAGGGAAACGCCGCTCCCGGCCGCAGCCGCGCAGCCCCTCCAGGGAACGCTCCCTCCCGGGGGCCGTCAGCAGCGGCTTCTCCTCGCCCCGGGGCGCCTCAGCGGGAGCGCGGCCGCCCCCCGCACCTCACAGCGTATCCGCCCGTGGCCCCCCTCCCCATGCTCCGCGGGACCCCGCGGCGCTCGCCCCTCGCCTCACCTCAGGGGCCGCGGGCCGGCGGCTCGGCCCGGCGCCAACAGAGCGAGGCGGCCGCTGCCTCCGCCGTGCGAGGCACCCTCGGTCCCGGCGCCTGAAGCGCAGCCTCCCGCCGTCGGCGGCGGCTCCCGGCCGGGAAACAGGCCGCCGGGCCCTCAGCCGCAGCCCCGCCGCGCTCGGCCGGGCCTCCCGCCGTCCCCGCCGCCTCAAGGCGCCGCTCCCCGCGCCAGGCCCCGGCTTCCCTCCTTCCCGGCCTGCCCCGGCGCCTCCGTCCCCGGGCCCCCCTCCCCCGGCCGGGCTGCGCCTGCGCGGCGGCCCCTCTCCCCATCCGGGTCCCTCCGTGCGGTGTAGCAGGTCGGTAGGCGGGAAATGGCGACTGGCTGCTGAGCGGCTGCGGAGCGCGGAGCCCCGGCGGCGGTGTAAACACAGCGGAGCCCGCCCGGCCCGCGCGGCCCGGCCCGGCGCTGCCGCCGGGAGCCCGGACACCGGGGGCCCTGCTCCCCGGCACCCCGCACCCGCAGGTAACTGACGCGACGGCTCGGGCAGCGCGGGGTCCCAGCCCGGGATCAGGTGAGGGGACGAGGAGTGGGCGCTACGGAGTGACCGGCGGGAGCCTCCCCTCACGGCCTGCCCCGCGGCGAGCCCCTGCGCCCCGCGGCCCCGGCCGTCCTCCCGCCGCGCTCTGCTGCCTGCGGAGACACCCCGTCCCTCCCCGCTCAACCTCCCGTCGCCGGCCGCGGAGGCCGGACAACCCCGGCCGCGCCGGAGCGGCGGCGCAGCCCGCCCGGGCCAGCCCCCTGCCCCCGGGGAAGCGGGCGGCGCGGCTGTCACCCCCGCGCCGACACCCCCCGCCTCCCCCTCTAGGCCGAGGCCTGCGGAGCGCCTCCGCCTCCCGGCCACCCCCCGTCCCGTCCCGCCGCCCCGTCCCATTCCGCGCCGCGGGGGCTGCGCTGTGCGCGCCGGGGGCGCGTCCTGGCCAGGCCGGGCTGGCTCGAGGGGCGTAGCTCGGCGGGCTCCATCCCGGCCCCTGTGGCGTACGGGCGGGCCGAGCCCGGCACCGCGGAGCGAGCGCGCAGGACGCGCCTGTTGCTGGCGGCAGCGCTGGACGCGTCTGTCAGCGGCTCTGGGGGGGCGGCTGCCGCCCCGCTGCCTCCCGGGCGGATGCCGGGCACCGGCACGACGCCGCGGGCTGCCCGGGCAGAGATCCCGGGCGGCGGGAGGCGCGGCGGCAGCGCGGCGGACACCAACTTTGCGTGCTGTCACTCGTGAGGGCAGGAGGTGGGGGCGGCGGCCGTGCTGTGCCGGTAACGTGCGGGACAACCGCCATCTCAGCCTGGTATTGGCATCCCTGTCAATACCGGGGACGCAGCGTGAGGTATTAGCATGTTGCATGCCGCATTGATTGTCTGCTCGCTTGCTAAGGAGGACTGTACAGCCTGTTGCTCAATTTTATGGTACTTGGGAGCGTGTGAGAGGACGGGTCTCAGTGTTTCTTTGTGGCTGTTCTGGTGAGCTTGAGCCTAGGCTATTTCTTCCTCTGTGATGATGGTTGTAGCACTTGCTCTGATCCCAAGTCTATTGTATCCGGTGGGGGTTTTCGCAGGCATCAGTTACTTGTGATGCGCTTTACAAAGTAGTTTTGAGATTGTAGTTATTGCCTTTGCCTTTCTTGATAAGTTTCTACTGCTACAACACCTTAGTCTGTGAAGAGGATCTCTAAGTGTAACTGTTACTCTGTTGCCTTCGGCGAGTCACAGCCTCTTTTGCCATTTCTCCATCAGCAAAATGGGGATAATAATACCTCAGAGAGTTGTTACAAGAAGTAGTTAATGTTTGTAGAGGGCTTAAAAGACCTAAGTGTTATTAATTAAGCCCCATGACACATTAAGGTAAGAGTTAGCGAACCAGGTTTACACATGGATGAACTGAGGCAGGAAGAGATTATGATTTAGCTGGAATAACATATTGGATCTGTGACAATAGCAGAAAGCAAGTTGTAACTACTTCATGCTGCAGGCACAAGCGAACCATTCTGTTTAACAGATAAGATTCCAAGATTATTTGCCTCTCCCTCACTCCCCCCCTTCCAATTTCAAGCTTTTCTGCTTGAGGAGGGTTTGCCTGTGTGACTTCCAGTTGACTGGATAGCTCCAAGGACACTTGTGGCTTGCCCACTTGAAAGTGTTTCAGCAGTTTTCATAACAAGATATATGTTCTAGGACGCAGGCCAAATCCCGACTTAAATTCCATAAAACATTCTCCACTTTTCCCCTGAAAACATTGTGTGGAACTTAGTTAAGACTTGATCCCGTTCCAGTTGGTGGAGTACGCACTGAAGCTGACATTCCTGCTTCGTTTCAGAAAGTTCTGTAGTGAGCGAACAAATTCCCTTGTCAGTGTGTCCCAGAGATTTAGTGGCACAGTTGGATCACTTCTCCACCCATGGAAACACCCCACAAATGCTGGAGCTGGACTTGGGTTTTCATCATTTAAAAGTAGTTTTCCACCTTCAGACTTCCACCACAAGTGCTGATAACTCCACATGGATGTGACACTGCTGAGGGCTGAGGAGCATTAAGCAGTTAAAAAGAAAAGAGCCTGCTGAATTCAAAAGGAAACTTAGCCTTCATCTAACAGAGTTTTTCCATACTGTACTGGCTTTTCTTTTCTTTGATCACTTGTAGTGCTGCTGAGGTCGACACCAGCAAAAACAGTGCTTGCAGGAGACTTTGAGAATCACGTTTTCTATGCAAATCTTTCATTCCTATGGAAGAAACTTTTTCCATAGATATAAGTGGAATAATAACCTGGAATAGTTGCCTATTTTTGTAAGAACCAGTACTGACAGTCAAACAGAACTATTTTGGCAAGAGTTTGCCAGAAAAGCTCGAGCAGGGGGAGTTGAAGTGCCCTCCAGAGTTCCCTTCCAACCTCCACCATTCCAGGAGTCCGTAAAAGCAGGATGTGTGGAGTAGGGCTGGAATTCACCAGAAGTTCATAATTCAGGTGCATTTCTAGATGCACGTGTACTCCGACAGAAGCTTGTGATTTCTTGCCCTTTCGAAGGAATATCTGGAAGTTCCAGGACATGATTGTCAGAGTTGCAAGATCCCAGCTGGAGCCAGTGGGACTGTGGAACTCTAACACTACCTCTCCCAGGGTCTGGGTTTGCAGCTTTCCCTGTTCAAACCCCATGCAAGGCCTTCCCCATCTGTGTGGTTTCAGCCTGGTCCCTGCCAGGGAGCCAGTTCTATGTGTGATAGTTTTTGACTTGGATCATGTCTGCATAGGATTATTAAGGTCATCCCAGATTCAAAGGCTGCCCTCCCACACACAAACTTCCCCTGCCGCTGCATCCTTATTCCATACTTTCTCAGGAGCATTCCTCTCTGACAAGTGCCCTTCTAAGTCATTACTGTGACTAGATCAGATATGATGACTCTTACTCCTATTAGCCCAGAAAGTAAAGGACCAAGTCTGAATGAAATTCTTTCATTTGCTGGCAGCTTCCATTACCACTAAGTGCCGGCACCAACCTCCTGTAAATTTTAAATGGGAGCTTGTTTTCCATCTCTTGCATATGAAAAGTTCCTTTGATGTTTATAGGTCCCAGTTAAGTCTTCAGGAAATGCACATACCCACCTGAAGTGCACAGCTGATGCATCAGATTCATACCGGATTGCAGTGTTTAGGGCCAGACTGTTTAAACTGAACCACACTGCTGCTCCTCTAAGGGAGCTGTAAGCTCTTTCCAGGCTCATTTAAAAGAGGAGCTCAGAGGGATTTTGGTGGTGTCAGACCCAAATGAACATGGGTTAATCTGCTCAAGTGCAGAGTTGAGTGCAGCATGGTGCATCTCTTCTGGTTGCTCAGAGAAGCTCCCATAGTGCAAGGCACTCTGCAGCCAATGCAGCGTGCTGTTTGCAGGCAGAGTTGCCTCCACAGCCATTATTTAGTGTTTTAGAAAAATAAATATTTTACATTCACAGATGAAGACATTTTCAATAGCACTTGAAAAATTAAGTGTGAAATCATCCACATCTAAAGCAATCAGTCTCAGGGGCTGGATAGCAGCTTCTCAGTTGGCAGTCGTAACTTAGTGTAAATAGATGACTTCCCAATCAGATCGGTTTCAGTAATTACTTTGATTAGTAACTAAAGGTCCTCACTACAGAAAACTTCTTTCATTGTACCTCGTGATCCCAGGAAAACACTTATCAGGACAATCTGGTGCAAGCAAGTAATGAGTTGAGCATCACTACTGCCAGCCCCACCAGCTGCGTGATCAGATATTGGTCCTCACTGCCTCAGGTTCCCTGCATG